>SEYY01004911.1:25000-54884 GCA_009176605.1 Armadillidium nasatum | reverse complement strand
AATATATAGAAATTTAATTGACGAATATACAATTCCGGATTCAACACATTCAACTATATAACCTGCCAGCTATACCCGTCGGCACGGCTGTCAGGGCATATACCAAATGTGTGTAAGTACCAGATTATTTACTGACACCGGGATGTAGATTATGAGTTGACTAATGAATAGGAATCAACACAAGAATATTTAAAAACTTTAAAGAACCAAGATTGGTAACTAAAGGGGTAAATATATATATAAAATTATAAATAATTTTATATATACGGTGTCTAACAATTAGAATATATTAGGTATATATACAAAGTATGAATATTTATATATATATATTATAAATAATAATTACGTAACCAACATATAAATTATTATATGTTCAATTAGGATTGGTTTACAAAAATAGGATGATAATTTAGTGCTGATTAGATATACAGATATAAATAAATGTATATTGCTCATCTGATTATTTGATTAAAGAATATGCTTGAGTCAGCGTTGGCTTCCTCTATAGTGATACCCTATCAATGCGTATTGCAAATATACACTGAATATTTGAATTAAATGTACCCCTGATACAACCGGGTCACCTGATTGGACCTTGAGACTGAATTATATAGCCTAGATTTATGGACTGAATCTTGATCGGATACAACACTGGAACTGATCCTGGCACTGGAAACGGATACAGACTGGAATCTGATCCAAGCACTGGAATCTGAAGGATAAACCGTATCAGATTATCTATTCCTAAACAACAATTAGCTAATTGAAATTAACTCCTAACCAAAATAATAAAGCTTGTAAAACTTACCCTAACGAGGAATGTTTCAAACTCGAAATCGAATATATCACCAGAATACTTTGAGACAGGATATATCACCAGAGAATATAAACAAATATAAACAAATCTAACTACTGTCTGGAATAGAGAGAAACCGATTTATAACCAATCACACACACAAATATATCATAAATGAACAATAAATAATATTATCCTCCTAATAATATAACATAAGGCGTACTTTGACAGTGCATAGGTTATTACCTACTGCAGGGTGAAAACTACACATAGATTATATTACCAGAATACATATATATATATGTATTGCAATGCACAAACCTCATGAACAAATAATGATGCTCCTGCGGATTATTACATATATATATATATATATATATATATATATATATATATATATATATATATATATATATATATATATATATATATATATATATATTATATATTATAGTCTCCTCTGGTGGGTAAAGACCAAAAACCTACTAATTTTGACCAGAGTTGGGTCAATATAGAACCTAATCGTTAAACGACAACATACACCCATACACGGTGCTTGAAAGTGTGCAAGCCAAAAGAAGTTGGGAAAACAGAAAAAGGGAGTGTGTTCCAGACTTTACCAGTTGAGTACATTTATGATTAGGCATAGTGGTTAAGTCTGGGATCAGACAGTTGAATAGAGAAAGGATAAGACTGATGAAAATCTTGTTACACAAGTGTGTTCTCAATGGAGGAGAAAAGCAATGGAAGAGTTTAGAAGAGAAAGAGACTGGAGAGAATTAGCTAAGACGAAAAGCCAGACTCTACCTTGTCAAGGAGAGCTGTGTGAGTGGAACTACCACAGATGTATGAGGCGTATTCCAAACAGGGGAGAACAACAACCCTACAAAGAGAAAGCAATTGGATTGGCATAAAAAAAATTATGAATGTGCAACAAAACCCCCAACCTCTTAGAAACTTTTTTAGAAAGAGAAGGAATGTGATCCTTCCAAGAAAGAACACTAGAGATTATTAAGGACAGATGAAGGTTTGAGTTGTGTGTTTTAGAAGATGTTATAGTTTTGTAGAAGATAGTCTCGAGTAGAGATGTGGAGAAACTGAGTTTTTGAGGCATTGAAAAAGACTATGTTTTCTCTTCCTCAATTTGAAGTGCGAGAAAAGTCAAAGGTCAGATATTACAAGGCCACCATTCTAGTGTCAATTAACTGTTGCTATGAGGGGCGGCTTTCAAACTGAAAGGAGTAATGATGGGAGAAATCATCAGCATAGGATTGGATAGGTAATGAAGTAATAGAGGACAATTATTAATTAAAAGTTTAAAAAGCTTTGGGGATATGACAGAATAATGAGGAACACCACTATTAGCAGATTTAAAGGATGAATGGTGGTCGTCTACAACAGCAGCTATAGAGCGACCAGAAAAAAAATCAAAGAGAAGGATAAATTCTGAAGGAGGAAAGTTTAGATCAATGCTTTGTACCAGTCCCTGTCGAAGGTATTCGAAAATTCCTGCGCGATAGCAAAAGATTCACCGAAATATCGTAGAGCGGAAGAGTCATAGAGAATAGAAAGAGATCACCAGTAGAAAATTTCTTAAGATCCATCCTAGCGATCAGATATAAGATTTGAAGAATTGAGATGCTTCTAATTGAGATTCGAAAACTTTAAAAAGAACGGAGGTTAAAGAATGTGACAGCAGTTGGAGGGTTGAGAGGGGTTCCCTTTCTTCGGCACAGGCTGAATGAGCTCACGTTTCCAGCAAGAAGGGAATGTTGAAGCAAAAAGACAGAGACGAAGTAGTTTACCATATCAGGGTACAAGCTCAGAATCACAAGTTTTGAGAACCTCATGAGGGATACCATCAGGACCATATACCTTCTTAGTGTTAAGCTCTGAGAGAGCAGAAAATTGTAGGCATAAATGAGATGGAAGAAGTTGAAGAAGGAGGAATAGCTCCGGAATAGTCTAAGGCTGAATTAGAGGCAAAAGTCTGAGCGAAGAGTTCAGCTTTAGAAGAAGGCAAAACGGCGTTGGAGGATATTAGAGGAGGGAAAGAGGAAGAAGCAAAATTAGAGTTACATTTTTTGCAAAATGCCAGGAAGGGCGTGAAGAACCAGAACTGATTATTGCATTTCAACGAAGAAAACAGTTTGTTGTTGCAGAGGATAGATTTTGCTCGATTCCGGAATGAAATGTAAATTGAATGAGTTTCTGGAGTTTGAAGACGACGGTAATCCCTGAAGGTATCATCCCTATGGAGAATGGTACAAGTACAAGCAGAGTTAAACCAAAGTTCGTTAGGTTTAGTAGAAGGGAAAGAATATGGAATGTACGCCTCCATACAAGGGAGTATCACTTTAGTAGCAATGCTCCGAGGGTCCATTCCCACAGTTTTGAGTTTCACCATTTTTTTTTTTTTCATAAAGGTAATGTACGAATAAGCGCTTGTAAATTTGGAATATGAGAAGGGGGTTGGGAGGAGAAGAAGTGAGAGCATAGACACTCCATTATGAGGCGAGGGTACACTAGAGACCCTCTGAGAAGGTGAAACGAGAAAGGAACTAACCGAAGGAGAACAGTGAAACGGAATGGTCTTGACCATACTGTCACTCCCCGGTTTATGCCCAATGGAGGGCACTTGCATTGCTTTGAACGGCGCTACATTTCCCCTACACACACACACACACACACACACATATATATATATATATATATATATATATATATATATATATATATATATATATATATATATATATATATATATATATATATATATATATATATATATATATATATATATATATATATATATATCATGTACCTTGATTACCATCTTAATATGTTACTAACGGATTAATTAAGGATTAAAATAAAAATAAAATATTTAAGAAAACAAACCAAATGGTAAGAAGTAAATGGCGTGAAAATAAATTCAAAAACAATTTTCTGCATTTGAAAAAATAAACTTTTAGTGGAAAGTAACATGTCAATGTTCTGGAAACAAAATTATCATGAAACGACGTTTCAAAATATTAGGTAATATTAATAATAAATTACATAATTTAATTAATTAATTAAGTAATTAAATAAATAAACAATTAAGAATAACAAGTTGAACTATGTTATAGAAAGAGTTAACTGTTCTATTTGACCAAAATCGAAACTGTAGTTACAGAGATTTAGAATATAAGCCAAAAAATTGTAATTAATGATTAATTAGTAATTAATTAATTGAAAATTTGGAAAATCAAGAAAAACAATGTTTCGTGGTATTCAAAACTTTACAGTCAAAGAAATTAAATATTCCAAAAAATGTAAACCAAAGTGATGGGAAAAATCTGGTATCGGTATCGGTCATTTTTAACCGATACCAATACCAATACCCAAAAATATACCCATACTTCACTCCATCCCTAATATATATATATATATATATATATATATATATATATATATATATATATATATATATATATATATATATATATATATATATATATATATATATATATATATATATATATAGAAAAGGTTATCAATCTTTTTATACTTGTAAATAATTGTCATGATATTTAGGAACAATATATTGACTGTATTTAGGAATGATATATAGATTATTACAGTATCGTTCCTGCTGGGATATGCCCGTAGCATGACTAGTTAGTAAAGCTGTTTTAGTGAACACACATGGGTGCAAAATAACTATAAAAAAAACCTTTGTAAAATATATTATTTGAAAATAAAACCGAACACCCTTTGATTGTATTAAAACCCCAACCAATAGAATATAAAACAAGTTTTTGAGGAAATAGGGTAAGAAATTATCAATGAAGCACTAAAAAGAAACTAAGCTGCTTAGGTCACTAACCTAGACCTGTTCATTGCAACTTGGTAAACCCCAGATTGACGTCAATTATATGAAACAACAGAATAGATAAATAACAAGCAAACTTTTCAAAGGGTTTTGAAAAGAGAAAATAAATAAATAAGAGAAATAAACAATTTTTATTACAAAAGAGGTCTAGGCCAAATTGCCACTGTAAGCCACGCTTAGCATAGTATCCCCGTTTAATCATATAAAATAATACAAGCCCAGAAATAAAAAAAATGAAATCTGAAATTTTTTGAAGAATTAATTAAAAATTTTATGAAATTTTAAAATACTTTAGACCCAACTGAAAATATCATAAAGCAAAAGCCACTCTGGCTTAGCGTATACCATGGAGGTAACACAGTAATATTGAACTATAAGTAAGCCACAAAATTCTTTAAGGTTTCAATAGTATAATAATGAAAAGTGAAATGTATCGAAAGAGTGCCTTAAAAATTGTGATATTTTATAATATAAATAACATTTAAGCAGAAAATGAATATGTTATAACTTTGAAAAAAAAAAAATAAATAAATAAATAAATATTTGCTGTAACATTTGAAATAAACAAATAAATAAAATAAACATGCAAATATATATATATATATATATATATATATATATATATATATATATATATATATATATATATATATATATATATATATATATATATATATATATATATATATATATATATATATATATATATATTATATATATAATATATAAATATAAATAAAATAAGGTTAAAAAGCAAGCTTAGGCTAGGATTGTAATAGCTAGATTTTTCAAAAAATAACTTAAATAATAAAAAAAAAAAAAAAATTATATATAAAAATTATATTATATATATATATATATATAATATATATATATATATATATATATATATATATATATATATATATATATATATATATATATATATATATATATATATATATATATATATATATATATATATATATATATATATATATATATATATATATATATATATATATATATATATATATATATATATATATATATATATATATATATATATATATAAAATAAAAAAGTAAGTTCTACGATGCCTTCAAGGAAAAATAAAGCTAGGCCTGCTAACCCACTATTAGTTCTTCCATTTCCAGTATATCTGTGCATCCTGTAGAAGTAGATACTGAGCACCTACAAATAGAACTGATAAATGAGACACAGAAAGACTTACTCATCGTAGCCCAGAGGGAAGTGCCTCTAGTGATAGTTCACATTCCATAAGCCCTTCACCTGATTATAGAAGATACCGAAAACTCTCACAATTAAGAATTTGCCAAGATTTGACAAAGAGACATTGACAAGTGGCTGCAAATGTTAGAATGGTTATGTCAGCGTTATTTTGTGAATAAACCTATTAAATGTATGCAACTGATTGAACCATTCTTACCATCTGCTATCATTTCACAAATTCAACTTCTAATAACTGAAAATACATACAAAGAGTTGAAAAAGTTTTAATATCCACCTATGCCCCCTCTGCCACAGAGAGTGTTTGACTTATTTCAACAGAAGTTGAAACCTGGTGAGAAACCCTCAGAAAGCCTAAATCGAATGAGGTTTTCACTTGGAGAGACTGCTTTTGAAGTCATGAAATGCAGTAACGAAACAGTCACAAAAGAAATGTTCCTTCAAGTCTTACCTGAGGGTATTGCGCCAGTGTTAGAAGTATTAACCAGAGATCTCTCAATTTATAAAATGGCCAAAGCTGCAGATAAATACATGAGGCACCATGGACATATTGCATTGGATCAATACTGCAATGAGTCAGTCAATGCATAGGAACCTTTCCTAAGAGAATATCAAGAGAATGTACACTACCACCTGTCAATAATGTCTCCAGTCGTAAATTTGCTAGAATTTCCAGTCAAATTGCAGAGATATTCCAAAAAATAGGAGAACTATCAACACATGTACATAAGCTGCATATGAAGATGATCCAAATTGAAGATGATTGGACAAGAGGCAAGTCTCCCAGAGGCAGGTCACCTTCCAGATTTAGACCTGAATGTGCACTCTGCTATTACCATTACAAATTCTGAGAAAAAGCTACACAATGCCAAAGAGGCAGCTGTTCATGAGCACCATTGCCTTACTACTGGACTATCACCCATTACACCTTTGGGAAACGAATTGGAGGGGGCGAAGTTAAGCCCCTCAAAAAGAAAATTAAAAGTGCACTTTAATAATAATATAAAGTGTAAAATAGGTAGGGATAAAAATGAATGCATTATGCACAAAAGTTGATAGAGGAAGAAAATAAAAGCTATCCCCTTATAAATAATGTTAATACAATTGTGAATAATGATACTTCATTGCCTACCTATATAAATAACATAAAAGATAATAACAATGCTCAACTTAATGTGAATGGGATTGCTACTACTGATTTAAAACCCTCTGTTTTAAGCAAAAAAGTATCTCAGTCTAGTGAACTTGAGAATTGTCCTGAGTATAATAGTTTTAAAAACAAAAATCTGCATTCACAACATGATGAAAGGCCAGTCTTTGAACAGGAGCCATTAGCTCTTACCAAAAATACTGCAATGCCAATTGAATATGCGAATTTTTACAATGGTGCAGCGATTCCAAGAATGTGTTAAATATTTCTAAACCAAATTTAAAATTAAAGTCTTTATCAAATTTTTGATAACTCTAAGAAGTTAAATATAATTGATTCTGAGAGCACAGTATTGATAATTAAAGCTTTTGCAGAGGATAAGAAAGAACCTATTGGCTTTCTTACTGCTGCTAATGGAAGCCAGATAAACATTATTTTAACAACTGTAAATTTTTTATTACATAGGGAGTTTGAATATGCATTTTTAGTCTGTGATGTAGTTTGTAACATTTTAGGTATGGACTTCTTCCATAAATATAATTTCTTATTAGATTTTAGTAACCACAGAATTATTGATTGTCAAAAAGATATCTCCTGTGATGTAATTGTAGGAAATGATGTGGGATCGTTGCCCATAAAACATTGATCATTTTGTAAATGCTGCTTTCTCTTCTAAATTACCTTCAGCACCTTCTCTATAATCTATTATATAATTTTAAAATATTTTTTACTGATATATATATATATATATATATATATATATATATATATATATATATATATATATATATATATATATATATATATATATATATAATATATTTAAATGATAGCACAAAACTATGCAATAATAATAGTACAATGGTAAATGAGAGTATTTTTAAAGGTAAAATTTGTACTTGGGGTTAGCAAAATAAACAATTCCTCATTTTGATTTAATAATGTTAATAAATTTGAAAATAATGGTAAATATAGCAATGATAATATAAATAAGTGATAAAAGTGATTTTAAAAATAGTGTTAAATTTCACATTCCTCAAATGTAAATTTGAAATTTATAGGAGGGATATAATCGGCTGATTGGCTACAGCCAATAGCACAAACTGATCAACCAACATTAGAAAGTCTTTCATTAACAGTTGATGAATTTATTGATAAATTGTCACAAAGCTAGAAACCTAACAAAACATCACTTCATTGCAAAGTGCAAAAGTAATTTACTTAGTATTTAAAAGAAATCTTGAAGATTCAGAAGTTATTGTGATAGGAGATTTCTTAGAGAAATACTCATTTGTAGTACAAGATGCCAGTCATTGGTCACTGTACCAGTTCATCGTTCTGTACTGTACTATAAATCTATATCAAGTTTATGTCAAATTCATTTTATTTTGTTAGTGACTGCTTATAGCACAAAGAATCACTAGTTTATACTAAAAAATCAGTAATGTCGGAAATGAAATAAATGTTCCCATTTATTAAAATTTTTTAGCACTTTTCAGATGGATAAGTAGCTCACTATAAAAATAAATGAAATTTCATTAATATGCCATCGTGAAGTAGACTTTTAATGGCATAGTAGCAGATTAGAATTTTTTGCAACTAGTCATAGGAAAAAATGCCTGTGATTTATTGTATTGGTGAGATGATAAAAAGTGCTTTATTTAAAGCAAGTTTACAAAGAACATTAGAACAGCAAAAGATTACATATTTCTGATTTCAAGTTTCCTTCATTAAATTCTTTTATACTTGTAAATAAATATTTGAGAGAGAAGCAGCTTTTCTGAAATATCGCTTTAGTAAAGCATTAACAGTGAAAGGAATTCAAGGGTTTCACATAATCAAACCAAAATGTAGAAGTAGTATTTTGGCACATCATATATCTAATTCAGACATTTTCAAGAAGTTTCAAATTGTCAAGGTTGGACAGAGAAATTTTCAAAAATTTATTAGATGAAATTTATTTTTCATATGACAAATTCAAATTTTTATTTCCCCAAAATAATAGATAAATGTTGGACACAATCTGAAAATATAATTTGTTTTGTCCCAACCTCATATTAGACCAATTAGAAATATAGAATATCATTTTCAAAAACAGAAAATTCAAAAGGACAGTGAGCTTATAAAAAATTAACAGTGTTCTTTTAATATTAATATTAAATTTGCTAATTAACACAAAATGAGCAAAAATCAGTTTACCAACCTCAATTTGGACTTCATTAACATAATAAAGAATTCAAAATCACACTTTGTTTTCTTTTGATATTAGAAGTAATTGCATATGTTAAAAAAAAATTTTTTTTTTGACAAAACCTTTCCTTAAGGGGAGGGGCACAAAGCCTGTAACTTTATAATTTTAGCACTTAAAAGCTTTTAAAAACCTTAATTAAAGAGCTATTCTTTCACTTTAAAATGAAATGTTGTATGTTCTTACATCAATTTTAGAAGATATGGACTGAAGATTTATAGGTAATTTGTGTGTGCTGAGCACAAATTATGCTCAATTCTCCTCCTCCATTGTATTCATAAAAAGTTTTTTCTCAATACTCCTAAAGTCTTTTTACAGTTACATATATGAAACTAGGTTTTTATCTAGATATTTGTACCTATTGTTACAGTATTGTATTATGTCTCCTTTTATATGTAACACCTTAGATATATTTTTACATTATCTAACTAACTTCCACCTGCATTTTAACTGACACTGTGTACTCCCCACCTCTTTGAATGATCTCTGGTAATTTCATAAATTAATGTAAACCATAAATCTCTTTGGGCTCTATAATTTATTGCTAGAACAACAAGGAGAGGAAATTAAATATACCTGCTTCCTTTGTTTATGGGACAGCAGAGCCAAGGCAGAACATTACTTCAAACAAATCTGGTTGGCATGAACTTCACTTACTGTTGGAGAAGTAAATATAATTAATCCACCTTTACTGAACAGATAAAAACAAATTTCCTCCTCTGCATATAAAAATAGTCCTCATTAAACAATATGTTAAAGCTTCAGATGCTAATGGAGAGTGTTTTAAATACATAATTTCAAAATTACCAAATTTAAGTTATGAAAAAAATCAAGGTGGGAATTTTTGACAATCCACAAATAAGTACATTAATTAAAAACAATAATTTTCCTAATTTCATGAATGAATGTGAAAAAAATGCCTGGTTCTCATTTTTGGACTTGGTAAAAAACTTTTAAGGCAATTATAAGGCAGATAAGTTAGGTTGAAATATGAGCATAAAAATGTATTTTAAATAACATCTTGAACAATTTCCAAGTAATTTAGGTGATGTAAGTCATGAACAATGAGAGAGATTCTACCAAGATATCAAATTATGGAGGAATGGTATTCCCACATGATGGCTGATTACTGCTGGGGCTTGAAAAGAGATCTACCATCAATGAGCAAATATGCTAGAAAGTCTTATGAAAGAAAATTTTTTGTAGTGAAAATATCTTTTTTTTTTTTTTTTTTTTTTTTTTTTTAAACATGTGAAATAGTTGAGATGATTCAGTTTAAAATTGCCATTTTAGCAGATGATTTCATATTAAATCTATCAAAAGCATTAATGTGAAATTTAAAAAAAAAAAAAAAAAAAAAAAAAAAAATCTACCTAGTTATGGTAATGATAGGTAATTTAGTTTTCCTGATTAATTAGTAAAATTATTATTTGTTAAGTGTAAATATATTGTATGGCTTGCTATAATTAATCCCTACAGAAGTAAATGAAATATTTTCAAGATTGTTTGATCATCGACCCTTTCTTCAAACTGAGATTGCAAATTTCAAGAGAGAATTTGAGGTATACATATGTGTTATTATGCATGTAGATTAATTTAGTCCTTAGCTTCCTTCATTTTTATCTTGAGTCTATTATTATATCTTTGATATTTTTTTATACTAAAATTTGTGTAATAGTGGAATAAAAAAAATTTTTTTTGCTCATTTAGTTTGTTAGTTTCATGTCACTCAATAATTTATGAATATTATGCCATTTAACCATTGATGTTCACTTTTGTTATTACCTCCATTGAAGAAGATTTATTTTTTGTCCTTATCATTGTTATTAATCTCCAAAAGAAGACCACCTTGGAGTGGGGGTGGAATGGAAGAGAGACATGCTTTGTTCTCATAGGAAACATAGGAAAATAGAGACAGTTAGAAGCCACAATGGCCTATCAAGACTGTCCCAGTCCAAACAAATAATAGCAATAACAATACTAATACATGCACAAAAGACTAGGTCTATCCCATCCTAGTTATCAGTTCATTCATGCATAGTCATGCATAGATAAAAGTAAAACTAAACCCCATTACACATGCAATACTCAATGAACCATCACCCACTACAAAAAACTGCCATTAGGCTTAGTCATAGGTTGATCTGTTGATCCAAAAATTCATATATACCCGCCAATTTGGCTTAGTCAGATTATTCTATATAATACCTAAACCATCCATATATCTATCTAGCCCCTTTTTAAATTTGACAAGAGAATCACAGTCAACAACCTCTTGTGGCAAGCTTTTCCAAAAATTAACAACTCTATTACTGAAACAGTATTTTCTTAGATCGAGATGGCATGGCTTCTTTTTAATTTTCTTATTATGTCCTCAAGTTACTCTTCCATGGTCCACTATGAAGTATTTTTCAATCTCTGTATTACTGTCAGATGCAAATATTTTGTAAACTTGTATCATATCCCCTCTGAGAAATCTCCTTTCAACTGAGAACATTCCTAACTCCTTCATAGCTCTTATTTTCAAAGCCAGAAATCATCCTTGTTGCTCGACATTGTACTCTCTCCAGCATATCTATGTCTTTTCTTAAATGAGGAGCCCAAACTTGTGCACAATACTCTAAAGCTGGCTCTTAGAAAATTTTTACACTAATCTTCTCACACTATCTTCCAAGAGATTTGATCTATGTTACATTTTTGTCATTAATCATTATTGATTTCATTCTTATTATTTGTTTTAGGTTATATTTTTTTCATACCTATTATTATAATGATTTTTATTTTTACATTATAATTATTAAATATTTTTACAATTGTATTTATTTATATGATTGCTATAATTATAATCTTTCCCCAGTTTTCTCTTACTCCCTACCTTCTGTTCTTTATTTCTGTACATATTTCTTATACTACTTTTTGGAAATTTTGTTACTTTTCCTTACTTGTTAGTAATTACAATGCAGACTTGTGCTGGTCTTAAGCCTAACTCATCCTCCTTTCCTTGTGGGTAAGAAATTCAGTCTTTTTTTCAACTTTGAAAGGGCTGTTCATTTCAGTAGATCCAAACCTTGACTAACTAAGAAGGCTATCTTGCACTTGAGTGTATAATCTTAGGCTTCACATCAGTCATGTTGTGTTTGAAAGTGGTCCAGGTGCAGAGTTCCTGAGGTCTCTTCTGAGACTACACCCATGGTCTACATTTATGGGATTGGGGTTTTAGGGGAAGGATTTCTGGGTTGTTGGCCTAGAGATAGCATAACTTCTACTACTGAACTCCCAGGTTTTCATTGTTCCACTCCTTCCAGTAATTCTCTTTATATTTATCATTAGTTTTCCTCATAGGTTGATAATTGGGTGTATTGATGAAGTATCATTAGTTTTATTGTTACAGTTATCCATTGAGATGTTGAAGATGAAGGGAATTTATTCATAACTCAGTCTTATAAAACTTTCTATGTTTAAGAAAGATGAAAACTAACCTTTGATGGGAACTCCACCCATCAACCTGAGTCATGAATGTGCAGGAACTCTGTAGCCTATTCAAATATGTAGATCCTTTAATCCCAAGTGTCTGCATCTCCTCACTGCAATGCAGACATATTGATTATTACACCTAGTGTAAGTGGAACCAACTAACTTCCTCCTGCATTTTAGCTGCCACTGTGTACTCCCCATTTGAAGGTGTGCAAGTGAAAGGATGTTAGGAAAATAGGTAAAGGGAGTGTTATCCAGGCAATTCCAGTAAAGTACATGTAAGATTAAGGATATCAGTTGAGTCTGGGCATCATAGAGTTGAACAGAGAATGGATGAGACTGTATAGAAAGGCATGTCGCTTGAGCCTTTTGCAGTTTAGGTGGTAAGCAATAGGAGAGTTCAGAAGAGCAGTGTCTGTTCTAATAGCAGTAGTATAGAGAAAGTGGCATAACCATTTGATGAGCCGAAAGAGATTGCAGAAAAGTAGTAAGAGTGATAGTGTTTATAAGATGAAAATCCTTAGACTCCATCTTTTCGAGGAGAACTGTATGAGTGGAATGACTCCAGATGTGTGAGTCGAACTACTCACAAAATCAAACAACAGCTATATAAATAGCAAGTAACTGGGGTGAAGTGAAAAAATTCTGAAGTAGTCTCTGAACACTCAACCTCGTAGAAGTTTGTTTAGAAAGAGAAGTAATGTGATCTTCTAAGAAAGATCAGGAAACAAGCTGCAAGGAAAATTTTACATGAAGAAAATTTTGGGTCAGTGAGGCTTTAAACATTCAAAGACCCACAATAATGAGGAATGAGTAATTAAAAAGGTTGATTAATTTTGTTCTGCATCACATTCAATCACTCAGTTATAGGGTTCATTTATTCAGTTTTGAGGTTAGTACTTAAAAAAATGTTTATTGTGGTGAGTTCATGTTTGTGTGTGTGTGTGTGTAAGGTGTAATTTTAAAATGTGCAAGCTACTTCATTTTTAAGTTGCAAAAAAAAAAAAAAAAAAAAAAGGAAAGCAAATGGACTTGTCATACATTAAAAAAAAGGGAAAAAAAGATTAAAACTACATTATTATATATAGCCAACAAACACATTGCTTTCAGTAATCATTCAAGGACTTCATTGTATTTTATTTCTTCTGGGGCCCCTTGCCCTTAAGAATGGTACTTTAAAAACTTTTTTTTTTTTTTTTTAAATTGCTTTTGAGAATCTACAATATATAGTAAGACAATCAAAATTGTTCTGGCAGATTATGAAAATGCATTTCCTACCCTCACTGGTTATCTTCCTGATACCTGACAAGGCATTTCTGTTCTTCATAACTAAAATCCTTAAGACATCTGAGGCAAGTGTTCTTCTCTCACAGCAGTGTCATTACTCTACTACACCATTATCGTCTTGGGAATTTGACTAGAGCCAGCAATCTAAAATGGAAACTATACAAGTCATACAAATCGCTAACTACCCAGTCCAACCTGATCTTTAAGGCAGCTGTAGCTCATTCTTGCCTTTAACATTTCTAAACTCCATTTAAATTTGGAAAATTTCCAACAAGTACCACATAGATATTTGGACATGGTCCAGACATATCTGAACCAAAACCAAACCAGGTGCCGGAAGGCAGATCATTTGAGCTACTACTACACAGCTTGTTCTAGTGATTTTAGATATAAAGAGGCTTTCCATTCAGCCCACCATTTGACATGACCCAGACTTCTTTGCCTCCTTTGGTAAGTACCTCTCTCTTACAGCCACCACTTTCATAGAGGTGGAATTTAAGTATGCAGGGCTTGCAGCAATTGAGTACTGTGATAAGATTGCATATCTTGCCAAGTGATGTTTCCACCACCCATCTGCCTCAGCATTTCTTCTGACCTTGTACAACTCAAAACATGCTCTTAAAAAGACTTGTTACATCCCATGTTTTTGTAGTTTTCGAGAAATTCACTGACATGCTCTGTGTAATTCTCAGACTTGTAGCTTCCTAGAAAGTTTGCATATTTAACTTACTTCCAAACATTGTATCTTTTATCAGCTCTTTGATCTGAAGACCTATAAATATGTCCGCTTCAATTTAGCTTCACTGATTTTTGGAAATTTGTCCTTGATAAATAGAAATGCATCCTCATTATGATCCAATGCTTTCACAAATTTTTTAAATAAACCCAGTTTTATGTGCAATGGGCAGTAAGATGTCAGATCTGACAAATGAATGATGAAGGACATTTTTTTGCCCTAGAATAAAAGACTTTTTTTTATTTTTTATTTTTGGCCAGTTCTTTTTAATATAGTGGTTCCTTTTATCTTGACTTTCCCACATGCACAAAAAACAGCAGAATTTAGTATATCTTAGTTGTAATCCAAGTAAGAGGGATATGGCTTTCACTCCCCACATATCTTCCAAGAATACTTTTCATATTAGATGGTGGATGGCAGATGTTTCATGTTTTCATATGATTCATGTTAACTGCATGGGATTGATATTGGTTTTTCATTGTGAAGCACCATGCTTTCAAGCTCACCTTTGAGTAATCAGTGAATAGACTCAGTTCTTCAGGCTTGTGCTGCAGTCCCAGTAACTCAACAGACCTTTGACATCATTGTGGAAAACTAGAAAATTGATAGTCAAGTTGTTTTTAATAGCCACAGAAGAAACAGACTTTAGAAAATTGATGGTCAAGTTGTTTTTAAAAGCCACAGAAGAAACAGACTTTGGTCTATATCTGTAACAGGTTCCAGCCTTTCAATCTTGAAGTGAGTAATTCTGCTCTAGATTTAGGAAAACCAAGATCACAGATGTTTGGTGCCCATTGCTAATTCTGGTCCAATTTGCATGTCGAAATACAACTCATAAGTTTTTTTTTTAAATAAAGCAGTAATGTTTGCCTATGTGCTTTGAAAGTTAAATTACCACAAATATAACAGAAACTGATTGTTTTTATTTCACTCATAAACACTAACTTGTGTCACAAATACTAACTGTTTCACAGAACAGGTGGCTTTTATTTATAGATATATAAATAGATGATGCATTTATGAATGAGGTATGAGATTTTTGGTCAGTGAAGGTTCATAGTGTTTTTGAAAGATTTGATGGTAACTCTGTAAATAAAGCTTATAACTTTGTCACATCTACCCCCATCTATGTTTTTAAGTCAACAATAGCTATAAATATGAAGATAAGAAATCTTGTATTATAGAAAAACTCTTAAGTGATAGAAAAAAAAAATCTGATTTCTTTTTTGTTATTTCTAAATAGGGACCGACCAGGGCTGGAATTTTCACCGGGGTCACCCAAATTTGGCTGGGGCCTGGGTTGTCTAAAATTTGTAAAGAGGTCAAAAGCATCAAAATTTTAGGTTAAGAAAATTAAATATAAATTTAATTGGTTTATTTAATTGTAAGGAAAGAGTAAAATAGCCAACATTCACTTAAATTAATGATTATATGCATTTTTTCCAAAAAATTTCAGAAAACTACAGATTTTGTTTAAGTTTAAAAAAGTACAAAATTTAAAAAACATTTTTTCCTGATTCTTAATAATGATTCAACATTTTTACATACGTAAGACACTAAGGTAAAGTTTGAAAAAATGTAAGATATAAAATTATTAATATAACATGTATTTATACATATTGTTATTTTTTTGCTATGTATCAAACTTGTATCATTTAGCTACATTATTTCAAAATTACTATTTTGTTTATACTTTCAGTCAATATGGCTAAAAGATCAGCTTCTGTAGTATTGGAGTACTTTACAATGTTTCAGGATAGGCTCGAAATAGCTAAATGTAACATCTCCAGTCAGGAAATTAGAAGAGGATCTCCAGGTGTCCCAAGTAAAAAATTTTCAAAAAAATCTTTATGGGGCATCTAAAATCAAAACACAAAGATGAACATTAACCAGCAGAAAAGAAGCGGTCAAAAGAAATAGAAAAGAAAAAGAAAACATTGAAAAACAAGAAAAAAATCTTAATTTTCTTATATTTTGTTTGAATTTTTAATTTTTTTTTATTATTTGACTGATTGAGCTGAAATTTTCAGGGTATATGACTTTTTCCCCCAAAGTTCTGAGTAGATTTCGAGCATTTTTCTGAGTCTTTAGCGGTTTGAAAGTTATTTGGACCCAAAGTTGAAAAAATGAATATCTGGGTCACATTGATTCACATGAGCTGAAAATTTAACTGAATAATCTAGCTCCAATATCTTGCATTGGTGAGAACGGATTTTTGATATCACGTCTAGAAAAAAGTTATAAGCACTTGAAAAACAATTTGTAAAAATTGGACCATTCTGGAGAAAAAAATCATTTAAAAAAAAATGCTACATTCTAATTTTTTTATTTGTGGAAATTGTTTAGATGAGGGACAGGGCAACAACTTTTACTTAGTGCATTATTAAATGCTATTTGTTTGAAGCGAGATATAGAGATTTGGAAATTTTTTAAATTTTGTCAAAAATGGACCTTTTTGAAGGCTATATCTCGAAACCAACGAATCGCATTGAATAATGTATAGGAGGAATTTGTAGCCCTATTCCTCCTCTATACACCCACCAAAAATAAGAAATGTTATAGTTGTATTTTTTTATTATATATTTATTTTTTAGTTTGAAAAGGTGGATTTAAAAAAAAAAAAAAAAAAAAAAAAAATTTGATTTTTTTTTTTTTTTTTTGATAGTTGGTCAGTTTTTTTTTCTATAACTCTGGGAACAAAAGTCTGTTAGAAGTTTTTGTAGCCCATAGAATTTTGAATATATAGTCAAATTTCAGGTTATTCTAAAAATTGGTTTAGCTCCGCCATTCATTTGAAAATGTGTCAAATTTAAGAAAAAAAAATTAAATTATAGACTCAGAAAAACGCTAGAAATGGACTTTTTTCACCGGGAAAATAAAAACAATTTACTCTGAAAATTTCAGAAGAATCGGCTGAAATTTTTTTAAAAAAAATTGTTTTGAAATTGAACTGTAACCTTAATTAAGTATAATTTGCCATTTCAACCCCGGCCGGCAAAAACCCGGTTTTCCCTGATTTTTAGCCAGGGCCCCGGTCGGTTCATATTTCTAAATTATCAGTAGAATTTGCATAATCATTGTTGACCTGTGTTAGCAGTAATCATAAAAAATTATATAAACTAGTTAACCTATATAGTCTACTATTTTGTTAAAAATAAATAAATAAATGAATAAAAACATAGTAAAAAATATAAAAAAAAGTAATTTTTTGGAATGTACATTCCTAGTCATGCCTGTATATCAGAAGAAAGATCAAATACCTTGTGTTCTCCCATTCGTTTGACTATAAACTCTAACCAGTTCTTGATCAATAGCGCTTTACCCACCATTTTGGCGATTTTCATCAATGGTGGCTGATGTCTTATATCTCCAAATCTCATCCCAACAGTTTTGGTTTATTCTTTTAAAAGATTGTATTGTCCCATATTCTACAATTTTTCTTATTTTTTATTTTTTTAAATGTTTTGCAGAGCTAGTGGTACTGCTTCTTGCAAATTCTAGGATTCCTTTCAGATTATCAAAATGAACTTCTTGTAATTCAGATTAAATCCTCCAGAACCCCTTGGTTTCTTTAAATTCAGCAATACCAGTGCTGACTCCATATTCAAAAAGAAATCTTGAAGTTCTGTTGGATCCCCTCATATAGGAGCTGCAGAAAGTAAAGAAACTAGCGTCAGAGATCCAGATGGTCACATCACTCAAATCCTGCAAGGCCTATATTCCCAAAGAATTGTAATAGGGACTTTTCCTTGCTACTGACGATTACACCCCCTCAAAAGTGGTTTTGAAGTCTTCTGTCAGGCCTTTGGAAGAAAAACACGTGAGGTGCTAAGCATTGTTCCTTAAAACACCTCATGAAGAGTTTGTATCTCCCAAGTTGTCTATTCTGGCCAAATGAGGTAATAAAAACATGATTTCATATTGGCCATATGAATACTACACACATATCTTATGGCAAGGGAACTACCCCATCCTGTCCATTTCCAGATCTTTACACCTGTCTCGGTTCACTATATCCTGATAAAATTTCTGGATTTGGAGACAATGCAAATCAAATATTTTCCTGCCATGCAATCCATGCTTTATGATTACCAGCTTTCTCACTACATTTTAACCAAATCTTCATTGTAATTGTTTGATGTAAGTTTTGCTATCTTACAGAGCTTAAACTTTTTCATAATATATAATACTCTTTTATCAACATATTCTCTTATTTCGTGTGGATCTAGTCCCTTTTGTTGGAATCCAAGATAACAAGATACTATATAACTCCCAGCATGGCTTTAGAAAGGGTAGATCATGTCAGACAAATCTACTAGAATTTATGGAATATATTACTGAATGTATAGACAGGGGTGATCCAGTTGATGTCATATATTTAGACTTTAGCAAGGCTTTTGATAAGGTACCCCATGTTAGGCTGATGCAAAAGTTGTCGCAGTATGGTATAGATGGAATGGTACACAATTGGATTAAAGAGTGGTTAAAGAACAGAAGGCAGTGTGTATTACTTAATGGTAATAAGTCATTATGGGAAACGGTGAAGAGTGGGGTACCACAAGGTTCTGTGCTGGGACCATTTTTGTTCCTTACATACGGTATATAAATGATTTAGACAAAGGTCTTAAATGCAAGGTTTCTAAGTTTGCAGATGATACCAAAGTGGTTACCTCAGTAAGGAATAATGATGGATGCATAAAGCTTCAAGGTGATCTAGATAGACTTCTTGGTTGGGCAGAGAGGTGGCAAATGAACTTTAATAGTAAAAAATGTAAAGTTCTTCATGTAGGTTACTCAAATGAAGGATTTAATTATGAAATGAATGGGGAGTGGCTTGAGACTGTGGACCAAGAAAAGGATTTAGGTGTGATAATTAGCAGTAATCTGAAG
Organism: Armadillidium nasatum; assembly: GCA_009176605.1. Lineage (NCBI taxonomy): Eukaryota > Metazoa > Arthropoda > Malacostraca > Isopoda > Armadillidiidae > Armadillidium > Armadillidium nasatum. The sequence goes on along the minus strand of SEYY01004911.1, from coordinate 35,196 downwards.
GTGGGTGATCAATGTTTGGAAGCAAGGAATAGAGCTAATAAGATGTTAGGTATAATTAATCGCAATGTAGTTTACAAGAGCAAAGAGGTTATAAGCAAACTATATAATAGCTATGTCAGGCCAGCATTAGAGTATTGTGCACAAGTTTGGGCTCCTCATTTAAGAAAAGACATAGATATGCTGGAGAGAGTACAACGTCGAGCAACAAGGATGATTTCTGGCTTTGAAAATAAGAGCTATGAAGAGAGGTTGAAGGAGTTAGGAATGTTCTCAGTTGAAAGGAGATTTCTCAGAGGGGATATGATACAAGTTTACAAAATATTTGCATCTGACAGTAATACAGAGATTGAAAAATACTTCATAGTGGACCATGGAAGAGTAACTAGAGGACATAATAAGAAAATTAAAAAGAAGCCATGCCATCTCGATCTAAGAAAATACTCTTTCAGTAATAGAGTTGTTAATTTTTGGAATGACTTGCCACAGGAGGTTGTTGACTGTGATTCTCTTGTCAAATTTAAAAAGGGGCTAGATAGATATATGGATGGTTTGGGTATTATATAGAATAATCTGACTAAGCCAAATTGGCGGGTATATATGAATTTTTGGATCAACAGATCAACCTATGACTAAGCCTAACGGCAGTTTTTGTAGTGGGTGATGGTTCATTGAATATTGCATGTGTAATGGGGCTTAGTTTTTCTTTTATCTATGCATGACTATGCATGAATGAACTGATAACTGGGATGGGATAGACCTAGTCTTTCGTGCATGTATTAGTATTGTTATTATTTGTTTGGACTGGGACAGTCTCGATAGGCCCTTGTGGCTTCTAACTGTCTCTATTTTCATATGTTCCTATGTAATCCCATGCTAGTGTCATCACTGCAACTGTGTAGACACTCAAAAAAAAAAAAAAAAAGTGCTGCTAGTATTGTAAAGAGGATAAGATTTATTGTTTTATATTTAGAAAAGAATATTAGAAGCATTGTTAAGTATATGAGTGATTTTGAAAAAAAAAAAAAAAATAAAAATAATTGTGTAAATATAGAATGACTGTGGGAATAATTTAGATTTTGTGAAGCTCATCAGGCAGTTAGTCAAAAATATTTGCAATTATGAAGAGTTAAGAAAGAGGTGGATGTAGATAAACTGGGAAGTACATTACAAATATTGAGTTCAAGTTTTCCCATTTATATGAGGCTTTTCTTTATCTAAAAATGTCTCATTAAAAATAATGAAGGAAAAGAATAAGATTTTCACAGTTTAGGTGTTTGTTAAGGAGAAACGACCATGTTTCAAAGTCTAGAAGTTGAAAAGATTTTGATCAAACTGGGGAGGAATCAATATTCTATATGTTCTATACTTTGACCTACATTCTTGTATTATTATTATCTTTATTTTTATTAGCAAAAGCGAGGAGATAAGGAAGTTGAGGAACTTTTCAAAGCCTTAGAACATACAACAGAGATTAAGCAAGTTCGAGTAAGTAAATATATTAAAATTGTTGTTTTTTTTTTTTTATTTTAAAAATATTTTTAATTCAGTTTTCAAATTATTTTTGTGAAAAAAGTAGATAATAATGAACTATTTAGCAAATTAATTAGTAATATTACTGAATTGCATTATTATTATTATTATTATTATTATTAGAGTGAATATCATCATTGCTATTATTTTTGTTGGTATTTTGTAGTAAACATCATAAGTAATGTCTCTTATTTTTACTTGCATGATTAACGCTATCATTAATATTTCTAGAGTTTTGTTACTTTAGTAGTAACCTATCATAATTTGTAGCTAAAATTATATATGTATTAACCATTTAGGCTCAAAGGAACCGCAGTGTTTTCCTCTAGCAGCCACTTTTCAGAGAACTGGACAATAAAAATATTATTATTATTAAGATTATTATTGAATTTAGTAGTATAGGACCTACTATTAAACTATAAACCTGTAAATGTACCATTTCCTGAATAAAGTTTTGTGAAAGTATTATTATTATTATTATTATTATTATTATTATTATTATTATTATTATTATTATTATTATTATTATTATTATTAGTTTGAAAAAGTAGTTGAAGCTTGTGATGCTAATCTTCCAAGAACGATTGCAGATATTCAAGTAGCTCTTCGTATGTGTGAAGATACCCTAAAAGTGGAGGATAAATTTAAAGCAATAAATGTAAGTATATATATATATATATTGTATAATATAAAACAATGAGTGGTGGTGATCCGTAAGTGTGTGTGTAATATATATATATAATATATATATATATATATATATATATATATATATATATATATATATATATATATATATATATATATATATATATATATATATATATATATATATATATATATATATATATATCAGGTTTCGGTCCAAGTACAGGCCACTGAACTGAGTACAAGTACATCAGAATTTTTTAAGTACAAGTAAATTTAATTTTTTTTTTTTTTTTTTTTTTTTAAATAGTCATTATTATTATTGTTGAGGTCCATTTCAAATTTCTGAATTATTGTTAACAATATAGTAAAATATACAATAATTTAATTAAGGTTTTCAAATGGTGATTAAAAAAATATTGAAAATTGGAAAAATATTGAGGTTTTATTAACTTTGTAAGTCTTTTTTAATTCTATCTTTCCCTAAGTGTAAAAATTTTATAGTATAATTTTATATATTGTTGCATTTCACAAACATTAAAGTTTAAAACTTCTCAGTCAGTCAGCATTTATCATGGCGAAACTTCCATGATAAGAACATAAGAAAAATGGAGATAGTACCAAGGGCATATCAAGACTGTCCCAGTCAAACTAAAGTAGATAATTTGTATCCAAATACATGCAAAACATATAACCCAGAGTACACAATAAATGATTTAGCGTGAAGTGTCAAATAACTGCACTCAAAGGTTTGTCAACAGTATCATTCTCCAAACAAATACCAGCACACACCCCAACCACAAAAGCCAAAGTTACAGGTACAGCATATGCAAACTACACCTCTAGTCATCTGATTAAACTATAGTTATTTGTACAGCATGCAAGTTAACTTTAATAACTAACTACCTTTCTACCAATTTGGCATAGTCATGATAGTGGGTACAATAATATAGGTCACAAAAGATCAGAGGAACTATAGCCAGTTATGAGATTGATTAAGATGATGAAAACAAGTGGTAGAAAATGCATGGTGTCAAGAATATAACCTAGGTTAAATGCAGGACAGGAATGGAAAAGTAGTGCTTTATGTATAAACAAAAGGGTTAGGGAAATTATACATTTAAAAAAATATTGAAGTTTTGAATCACTGGAATGTATTTTCAGACAAACTCTTTGCAAGAGATAGAATTCATATCAGTTGAAACGAAGTAGAGTTTTTTAGTGCCATTCTAGAGACTGTCTGGAAACTAGGTAAGGTTAGAGGTGAAGGACTTATTCTAGGTACTCTTGATTGTGGAGAGGAAGGTTATGAAGATTACTGTAATGATGGTATAAATATAAATAAGACTGTTTAAAGTCTAATTAGCAATAATGATTATAATGGTGACAACAGTAATATAAATAATAATAGTGTAACAGGTAAGAATGTATTGAATATCAAATGTTTAGAACCTTACAAATGAGAAAGATGAGCTAAGTATAATCAATCATAGGGAAGGATCTAGATATTATTTGCATTACTGAAGCAAGTGTTAGCGAGGCATTTTGTGGTGACACCTTGCAAGAATGTAAAATAGACGGATATTCATTTTAGCTATACCAGTATAGAGGAAGGAATATGGGTGGTGTAGTTCTTTATGTTAAAAGTATTTAATTAATCTGTGTTAAGGCCTGACATTAACTCTAATCATGATATTAAATCTGTGTGGGTAAATATTTTATAGACCTTCTGCCTAGAGTCAAGAAATACATGTAGAATTGGTGAAGGAAAGTGAGGTAGCATCCCACAAAGAAAAAGGTATAGTCATAATGAGAGATTTTACTTATCTTGACATTGAATGGGATTCCTTAACTAACATGGATCATAGAAGTACTGTATTTATAAATTGTATACTAAACAACTTTGTGTCAGGTGGTCCATGAACCTACAAGTAGGGACCAACTGGGGCTGGGGTTGTGGCCGTGGCCGGGGTTGCTTAAAATTTGTAAAGAGGTCAAAAGCACTGAAATTTTAGGTTAAGAAAATTAGATTTAATTATAAGGAAGGAGTAGAATAGTCAATATTCACTTATTAATGATTATATGCATTTTTCAGAAAAAAAATTAAAAAATTACAGAGTTTGTATAATAAAAGCTTAAAAACTGCAATAATTGTTTAATTTTTTTTTCTAATTCACAGTAGTTATTCAACAGGTTTACTTAGAAGTTAAAGTTTGAAAAATGTAAGATATAAAATTTTCAATATAACCTGTATTTATACATATCATTGTTATTTTATTGCTGTGTATCAAATTTGTATCATTTAGCTACATTATTTCAAAATTATTTTGTTTATACTTTCAGTCACTATGGCTAAAAGATCAGCTTCAGAAGTTTGGGAGTACTTAACAATGTTTCAGGTTAGGCTCGAAATAGCTAAATGTAACATCTGCAGCAAGGAAAATAAAAGATGACCTTCTGGTACCCCAAGAAAAAAATTTTCAACCAAATCTTTATGGGGGCACCTAAGATCAAAACACAAAGATGAACATTCACTAGCAGAAGAGGAACGGTCAAAAGAAACAGAAAAGAGAAAGAAAATATTGAAAAAAACAAAAGAAAAATCTTAATTTTCTTATATTTTGTTTGATTTAATCCACTATAAAAAAGTATAATTTGCAATTTTAACCTCGGCAGGTAAACCCCGGTTTTCTCTGATTATTAACCGGGACCGGGGCCGGGACCTAGGCCCCGGTCGGTCCATACCTACAAGACCTCAGCACTGTTAGATATAGTATTAACAAGCAGTGTAAGTATAGTGGATGAGGTCAAGGTCAAGGAGAATTTAGGAGCTAAGTGATAATAATATAATTAAACTTGAATGTGGCATCTGAACCCAAATCGCAAGTTAATAAGGAAAACATTTTAGATTTCAAAAATTGATTATAACAAATTCAGTTATGCTATAGAAGGTACAGTCGTCAACAGAAGTTCGTTCCTATTAAGCTGGAAATAAATATTTATATAAAATGGGGATCATGTCAGGTTCAGCCAATTACAGTTCAATTAAGCCCCGCTCAATATTTTTATTTTCTTTTTATTCAAAATAGAGCTTTTATGAAATGATTTCCATTTTATATAAATATTTATTTCCAGCCTAATAGGAACGAACTTCTGTTGACGACTGTACAAGCAGAGTTGGCAGTTTTGTTTATATTTGAAGAATGAGTAGTTTATTGAGAATTTCTCAATAAACTACTCATTCTTCAAATGTTAATTTGATTTAATGAGAAAGCATTGATTCCTATTAAGTGTGCTTTTATATGGAGAAAGAATGATTGGAGAAGAGAGTTTAATTCTTTATTGAAGGAAGAAATAAGGGTTCCTAAAAAGTAAAGAATTTTTCGAGGTAAAGGAGTTCAAGATGAAAGTTCCACCAGTTTGAGCATGTTGAATATGATCTATGTAAATATCTGGATATGGTAGTTAGTTTAAAAGAGTATGATGTGGAGCTTAGAAAATTGAGTCCTAAGAGCGATGTGGTTGGCTTACGGTATGCTGAGGTAGTAAAATCTTGAGGTGCATGTGATATAAGTATGTCAAGGAATGGAATGAATTATTGGTTTCGTGTTCACATGTGAATTAAATATTTGCGTGTTGTTTGTTAATGTATTGGAAGAAGAGGTCGGAATGGGTTTGTGCTCGAATATGAGGAAGCAGTCATCTATATAACGTTTGTATATAATGGGTTTAAAGTCGGAGATGGTTTCAAAATATGAGAGGAAAATATTAGCGAACGTGGGACCAAGGGGTGATCCCATGGGCATCCCGTCTATTTGTTTGTAAGAGTGATCTTCAAAAAAAATGGTGTCGTTTACAGCAAGTGATAAAAATTGTTGGAATAAAGGTTTGGTTAAGCCTAGTTTTGTGTGGGTATTGCTATTTTGATTGATATTATAGGTTTCATTAACTGATATATTGGTGATATCAAAACTGGTCATAAAACAGTTGGGGAGGTTCAGGGATTGCATATATTTAGCAAAGGTGAAGGAGTTGGAGAGTATGTGCATTTTTTGTGAGATGATCTAAGTGAGGGACAAGGAATTTACAAAGATTATATGAAGGGGTAGTAATGGAAGATAGGATTGGGTGAAGGGGAATATTAGGTTTGTGGATTTTTGGCTAACTGTATATGATACCGGGGGATGAGACAGAAATGGAAAGTTGGTTACAGTAATTGGTAAGTAGGTTTTGTTTTTAAGATTCCGGAGGAAGTGATTAATCTTATCTTCGATTTGAATAATGTAGGGGAGAATATCACTTGTGTTAATGGGGCAGAATTTTGTACAGTCAGACAGGATGAGTTGCATTTTTGTATGTAGGAGGTTTTGTCAAAAATAACTACCCCGCGTTCTTTAATCGGGGGGCATATGATTATTGATGTATCGGCTTTTAGTTCTTTTAGTCTAAGAATATTCTTGCTTATTAATAAGACGTGATGAAATATAGCGTGGCTTAAACTTTTTGTAAAATTTATGTATAATGTTTTTGAGTTGATTGATAAAAGTTTTTCGGTCTCCTAAAATTTCATTTACAGTTGATATCGATAATGGGCTTAGGTAACCCGAAACGTCTATCGTAATAACTGTTAATTATTTATTATATATTGCCTTAAGCATGTGCTATTAAAGCATAATAAAATGGTATCTTTTCTTGCATTGTTAGCTATATATATATATATATATATATATATATATATATATATATATATATATATATATATATATATATATATATATATATATATATATATATATATATATATATATATATATATATATTAATTTTAATTTTTTACTATCCGCGGATGCGGTTGCGGATATTAAATTGCGGATATCCGCAGATGCGGATGCGGATAGTTTAATTTTTTAAGAGTTTTTGCCATAGATTCTTGGAATTTTAAATATAATATCCAGAATCTATGTTACCAGGGTGTGAGACGGGGACCCAACTCTTGAACACCTCACCAACCTCTTTCCCCAACCTCCACCCATTTTGAAAAAGGTTATATATATATATATATATATATATATATATATATATATATATATATATATATATATATATATATATATATATATATATATATATATATTTATATATCACCTCTGGTGGGCAAAGGCCAGAGGCCTACTACAATTCCACCAGAGTTAGGAGGAATAACGGAAGAATGGTCAAATTAAAGGCCGACGTGACCTGATACACAACGTTTGAAGGTGTGTAAGTCATAGGAAGTTGGGAAAATAGAAGAAGGGAGTGTGTTCCAGACTTTACCGGTAGAGTACATGTAGGACAGAGCATAGCGGTTGAGTCTGGGGTCAGAGAGTTGGACAGAGAAAGGATTAGACTGTGTAGAAAGTCGAGTCGCACGAGCCCTTCTCAGTGGAGGAGGAATGCGACGAGAGAGTTCAGAAGAGCAGTGTCCATTGTAATAGCGATAGTATAGAGAGAGTGACGCAACAATATATATATATATATATATATATATATATATATATATATATATATATATATATATATATATATATATATATATATATATATATATATATAGCCAGTTATTCATTATTACCTTCACACTTCATAGTTTAACATATTCCATTTGAAGTTAATAATTGGTAAGTTATTTTTTAGAAATAAAAGCTTTTGGGCTCTTTCAGGTGAAAGTTTGATTCGCTTTTCGTCGTAAATGAGGCCTGCTCCACTGAAAAGACGCTCACTAGCAACACTAGTTAAAGGACATGCTAAATAAGTCCTTGCCAGCTCAGCAAGAAAAGGGAAACTTTTGCAATTATCTCTCCACCAAACCATTTGGTCTTTACCTGCCTTAAAACGTGGGAGTTTCAGATAATTTTCAATAATCGATATTGTATCCTTTGACACTTCTGACTGTGATTCTTCATCGCTGCTGGAAGCTAGAAGATCTTTCATTGATTTAGCAATGCTTAAGCTAACAGATTTTGTTTCTTTTGTATCTGAGAGCTTTTGCTTTTTCTTGAAAGGCGTTATTTTAGCTGTTTCTATCATCTCATCGCATAAGCATCTTAATTTGATTTTAACATTCTGAGAAACGAGTGGTTTAAAAAATTTTGTTTTGTACCTAGGATCTAAAAAGGTTGCAATTGAATAAGCATCATCATTTTCCAGGTTTTCAAATCTGTCGTTCATCTCCTTCATTATTGTTTCAGTTATCCTTGAAACTCCCTTAGACTTAATAACATTTGTTAACACAACTTTCAATGTTGAAACAAGTGGTATCACATCTGACAAACATGATTCAGCTGAACTTGTTAATTCAATGCAAGGACTTAGTTAATTTGTTAATTCTTCAAAAGGCTTAAGGATATTAATACAATTATTTAAAATGTCATTTTTGTCAGCTGTTAGAGGCTTTATTTTTGTGCTGCTTCAAGCATAAAGGCAAATGGCCTCATTAATTTCGCTCATCCTCTCAAGCATATGCAAATTACTATTGCAGCGTGTTTGAATATCTTGCATGACAGAAAGTGGACGAACATTTAATCGTGTTTGTATTTTCTTCAGCTCATTTTGGGCTACAACGGAGTGATTGAAATGCGCAGCAATTAACCTACATTTGGTTATTAAATCGGATACACATTTTTGACTCATAATTTAATTTTTAACTACTATCTGAGTTTGGTGTGCAAAGCAATCTACATTTTTCACTCTTGCCAGAGAAAGTGCTTTTTTTTTATTTGTGCCCGAATCCCTGACTACGCAGTGCACTTCATTTAATGAAATCTTCCATTTTGTCAGCATCTTTTCAAATACAGTTTCAAGATAGTCGCCTGTATGGCGCTCAGAAAGGGGTTCTGCATTCAATAACAAAGTTTTGCCTTTGAAAGTTTTTATCGATTGCATGATACGTAATTTTTTTACTATCCGCGGATGTGGATGCGGTTGCGGATATCCAATTGCGGATATCCGCGGATGCGGATATTGGAAAAATGATGCGGATATCCGCAGTTGCGGATGCGGATATCCGGTTCACCTCTAATATATATATATATATATATATATATATATATATATATATATATATATTATATATATATATATATATATATATATATATATATATATATATATAATATATATATATATATATATATATATATATATATATATATATATATATATATATATATATATATATATATATATATATATATATATATATATATATATATATATATATATATATATATATATATCACACCCACCGGTATTCCTTGATTAACGCGAAGATCGATTAGAGCCGTAAAATAATTTGAACTCGTCCCTTGATGTACGCGAAATTAATTTTTCGCGCTTGTATGTTTCTTGTGGTACAAGAGTTGCCAATTAGTAATTTTGTGTCGTGCACAGACGCGCAGCCAGTAGTTGTGTTTGTGAAAAATATTGTTGCTATTGGAGATCTTGATTTCGAAGGAGTTGACACTGAAAATGTTAAAGATCTAATTGATTCAGCTTGTAAAGAATGAATCAATGAAGATCTTGAGATTGAACAGCTACGTGCATTAGAAGATGAAATAGAATACAAAGTAGACAATGATCCTAAGGAAATCGCTGTCAAAGAATTTGATGAAATATTTCGAACTTTTAATGCCCTTTTTTGAAAATAGATTACCACCATGGATCCAGATGTAAATCGCAGTAGTTTAGTTTGCCCCAGTTTAGAAAAGGGTCATTCCAAGTCACTTCAACACGACAAAAACCCTGACCCCTTTCGATTTGTATAAAAAGTGGCACACTAATAGATCTTGTTGAGAAAATATGAATGGCGTTTATTGCAGGTCTCTAGCTCATACGGTTCAGAAGATATGACCTTTGAAACTTTGGTCAAAAATGTCAATTTTCAGAGAGTAGTCCGAGGTCAAAATAAAATATCTCGGCTTCTATGGCACTTAGAAGCATCGTGTAAAGACCATTTAAAAGATCTTGAATAGCGGTACAAC
>SEYY01004911.1:0-22500 GCA_009176605.1 Armadillidium nasatum | reverse complement strand
TAGTTTTGGAATAAAAATATCATTTAAAAATTGTTTTATTATATTTGAAAAAATCCCCAAGGGGTATCCATTGTTTTTGAAAAAAAAACTAAGAAAATTAACTTCTTGATTAAAAAGTGTCCAATTTGAGCATATTTTGTATGCTCGATTAATTAAAGTTTTTTCAGCAATTTAATTTAAAATTATAAGAAGTTAAACTATAAAAATTTATACCTTGACCTGAAAAAGTTCTCTTTCTAAATACCTCAGTCGAGAAGAACTGTCCATCTCTTCTGACCCGTACATCGAGAAATGATAGGAGATTCTTCGACTTCACTTTCCAAAGTAAATTCAATATTGTTATGGAGAGAGTTGACAAACTGCAGAAATTGAGTGGCATGATCTTGTTCTTTAAAAATAACGAAGGTATCATCTACGTACCTTCTATAAAAAATAGGTTTAAAAGTGGGAGGGCATATCTCCAAAAACATTTCCTCCAGGTGACACATAAAAATATTTGCAAATGAAGGGCCAAGGGGGGAGCCCATGGCCATCCCGTCACATTGTTTATATACAGTTTCATCAAAAATAAAATAAGTATCCAAAACTGAGAGTTCCAGAAGTTTCCTGAAATTCTGTTTATCGAAGGAGTTAAATGTGGGAGCATCGGAGAAGAGTTTTTGTAGAATTATCTCTATAGTCTCATGTAATGGTATGTTAGTGAAAAGTGACTTCACATCCAGACTAACCATAAAACCCCGAGAGTTCAAAAGTTTCACAGTGTCACAAAATTCGTAGGAGTTTCTAATAGTGTACTCATTGGTGGTAAGATGAGCCAGTTGGGGAACTAGATATTTAGCTAACTGATAATCGAAGAGGTTTTTTTTCAAGGTCAAGGTCAAGGTCACAATAGGTCAAATTTTTTATTTGACCTCCGAGGTCAAAATCATCTAAATAAATGTTGTACCGCTATTCAAGATCTTTTAAATGGTCTTTACACGATGCTTCTAAGTGCCATAGAAGCCGAGATATTGTATTTTGACCTCGGACTACTCTCTGAAAATTGACATTTTTGACCAAAGTTTCAAAGGTCATATCTTCTGAACCGTATGAGCTAGAGACCTGCAATAAACGCCATTCATATTTTCTCAACAAGATCTGTTAGTGTGCCATTTTTCATAAAAATCGAAAGGGGTCACGGAAAAAATTGCCAAATTTTGGTTGAAGTGACTTGGAATGACCCAAAAGCAAATGGCGTGCTATTGGAAATTTACGAGGAAAGAAAACCTAAAAAAATTCAGTCAACTCTGGAGAAATTCTTTTCTAAAACTGCGTGAATTTGAAAAAAGTAGATAATAAACATTTAAAATTTTTTTTTTTTGTACATGTTACTTAGGCATATTACGATATTTCGGGAAATAAAAGTATTTTTTTATTTGAACATTGAACTGAGAACCGATTATAATTTTACTATTAGTTTATATATTTGATTAACCCATTGGTAACCCAATTAATCGCGCTAATCGAGGTATGCCTGTATATATATGAGTATATAAAGTTGAAATAGCTTCTTTCCTAGTGAACCTAAATCCAATTAGAAAGGTTAATGCTAATACTAAGGATTTCCACATACTCATTTAAAACACTGTTAACATTTCACACTGTATCTCAGTCCGTCTTCAGCACAAACTAAATTTTACAAATTTCTGTTTTAAAATACAATCAAAATATAAATTTATTAACTATTTATAAGATATTTAAAATTATAATTACAATAAAATAATAAAAATAAAGTAATAACATTCATATTGAAATAACATAAATAAAAACAAAAAGGCTGGACTATTTTGGGAAAAAGGACAATATAAGAAGCTTGATCATTTAAGGATGACCAATGAGTTTTTATATATAAAACTCCAATATCCTACGATCAAGAAGGAAGACACATGTTGAAGGAAGAGAAATTAGAAGAAAAATGGTGAATATCTCCATGGTCTTTAATGGCAGAGTGTTCAGGAGAGCAGATTGGAAGGTCAGTTCTAAAGGAAACTCCTCTATGCTTATCAATCCTCACTTTTAATTGTAGACCAGTATGGCTTACATACGCCGCATTATAGCTGGCACACTTAAATAAATAAATGAGGATCTGTATATCCACATCTACATCCTCTCCCATGAAGGATTTTCACAATTTCAGTGGAGCCAGCATCTTTCCCCATCTGCTCTTAAAAGTTATCCCAGAGCCTTTTAAAAGATCATGTTTTTCGGCTCGATGGTCTCAGTGCCAGTCCATGAGTCTTATCCAAACTCAAAAGTAGGGTTTTCACCCTTTCAGTAGGACCGGCATCATTTTCCAACTAACCCCTAAACACTCTCCTAGAGCTCTCCAGAAGATTGAGCTTCTTTGAGCTATGGTTTCCAATGCCAGTTCTAGAGTTGTTACAAGCCATTGGCAGAGTAATAATAAGGCCAAGTGTCTAGTCCTGTCGTCCTTGCTTTTAGTTCTCCTCACATGATCCGATTCCGATCGATTTTCAAAATTATGTTTTCAAATTTTAAATTCTTAATGTTTAGGTTTTATTTTTCATTAAAAGCGGAAAGTACATATCTTGAAAGTATATATATATATATATATATATATATATATATATATATATATATATATATATATATATATATATATATATATATATATATATATATATATATATATATATATATATATATATATATATATATATATATATATATATATATATATATATATATATATATTGGTGAAGGCATACGCATTCGAGTCTTCATCAAAATTGACATCTGCGTCCGCACTTGACGAAAATTCTATATCCGCATCCGCAAATGATGAGAAAATGACATCCGATCACATCACTAACACACACACACACACACACACATATATATATATATATATAATATATATATATATATATATTATTCACGATTTCCGACTAAATCTTGAATCTCCTAATTTCAATGTTTTATGACTTAAAATATGTCTTCCTACTACTACCATTATTTTGTGTTTCTACTACTGTCCCTCTAATGAAACATTTTCTGGTTCTTTTTGAATATCTTACTACTTCTCACGAGACTGTCACGTCTTCTCATCCAAATGCTGAAGCCCTCTATTTAGGGGATTTCAACATACACCACACTAAGTGGTTGGGCGCCTCTCATACTGATACAGGTGAGAAGGAGGCCAAATCATTCAGCATTCCCGATCTGGAGCAGCTGATTAGGAAACCCACACACATCCCAGATCGTCTTTACCACTTCTTGAACACATTTGACTTATGCTTCACTACTACTCTTTCTAAATATAAATGCAATATTTCCTCTCATATTTGTTACTCTTATTTTGGTAATCATATAGCTCTTAGATGTGATACTTTTTCTCCAGCAGTTCCACCATGCCCTAAACTTACTTCTGGCACTTTAATCAGGCTAATTTTCTTTGCAAACTACCCTTGGAATAAATCCTGTTTTGACCTGGAGAATGCTTCTGTGTCTGCCGAAAAAGTAGGGGCCGTAATCGCCGATGGGATGAGTAGGTTCATTCCATCTTCAACCAAATCTTTTTTCCTCAAAACCCATGGCTCGACGGTACTTGCTCTCGTACCATTCATGAAAAAGACAGTGCTTATCGCGAATGGAAAAACTCTAGTCCTCCTATCACTCTTGCCAATTTTCGTTCAGCTCGGAATCGTGTATTCGACGGATCAAGCGTGCTTTCACCAAAAGGAAGTGCGCTGACCTCCTTGGTTTTCCTACTGACAAAAATCTCCGGCCACTAGCCAAAAACATTTCTAACAACTTCTGTAAATCTTCCTTTCCTACTTTTATTCGGCCTGATGGCTCTGTTGGTAATATGAATAATATGAATAATAATATAAATTATTAATAATATATTATTAATTATTATTAATTTTTAATTATTATTAATTATTAATTATTTATTATTATTAAAATAATTAATTATTATTAATATAAATTATTATATGAATAATAATAAAAAAAAAATATGAATAATGCCTTTCTGAAAAGGCATATCTCTTCGGGCTCCTTTTTTCCTACAATTCAATCCTGAACGATTCCAATTCCCCACCTCCTACTCATTCTCCTCTCAGGTGTCCTATGCCATTACCTGTGATTTCACGTGATCAGGTGTATGGGATCCTGAGAAATATGAACGTCAAGAAACCCAGTGGCCCAGATTACATTCCTCCTCTTGTTTTGAGGGAGCGTGCGTCTGAGCTTGTTCAATTCTACTCTCTCTGCCTTAACACAAATACTTTTCCTCAGTGCTGGAAACATCCATATGTTCAACCGATCCCAAAGAAGGGTAGCCGCTCTGATCCCTCTAACTATCGTCGTATAGCTCTTATTTGTATTCAGTCTAAAACTTTGAACTCTCCTTAACTCTCATTTCCTGGATCATCTGGAGTCTCACTTCTTTTTTTTTCAGATCATCAGTACAGCTTTCGACGTTCGAAATGTACTGGTGACATTCTTTCTTATTTTACTGATTTATGGTCTTCTGCTCTTAGGGATTATGGGGAGTCTTGTGTGGTGGCGCTTAACATTTCCAAAACTTTTAACCAATTGTGGCATGCGTCACTACTCTCCAAGCTCCCTTCCTTTGGGTTTCCTCATCCTCCTCTTTACGTACTTTTTTCTAGGTCTCTCTCAGATCGTTCCATATCGTCACTTGTCGATGGAACGACCTCTTCCTCCTTTTCTGTCAATTGTGGTGTTCCTCAGGGTTCTGTTCTACCTCCAACTTTATTCTTTTCATTAACGATCTTTTCAGCTCCACTTCTAACTCTGTTCATTCTTATGCCGACGACTCAACTCTCCATTCTTCTACTCATTTCAAATCTGCTCCCTCCTTTTGCTTCTTGTGTTGCTTCTCGTCTTCAACTTTCTGACTACATTCTTGCCGAATCATTGCAATACTTTTCCCGGTGGGATCGCCTCAACCTTTTGAAATTCAACTCTTTAAAAACTTAACTTCTTCACATCTCTCTCAAAAACACCTCCCAACTTTTCTATCTCCTTCGACGGCTCTCCCTTTTTACTTGTTAGCAACATTAACATTCTAAGCCTTAATATAAACAATAAACTTTCCTGGAAACCTCATATCTTCAAAAAAGCTGGGAATACTGTTCAGATTGCAAGAATTTTTTTCTTCCGAATAGTTGCTCCAATTATACAAGTCTAATTCGCCCTTGTATGGATTACTGTTCTCACATTTTTGGGGGGGGGGGCTCTGGTTCCACCTGTCTTTTAGATAGGGTTGAGTTAATGTTAAGAGATTAATAAACTGTCCGCTTCTTTCAAACTCAACTTGACTCTGTCTCTGCGACGTGACGTTAATGTACTATCTCTTTTCTATAGGTACTACTGTGCAGTTTCTTTAGGGAATTGACCTCTCTCACTCCACCACCATTGCGTTGAGCTCGAAGCACAATGAGTGCCATGCTTTCGCGTGAATTTTGTATGAATGTATCAAATCCCAAACTTGTCCATTGTGGTGTTTCCTTCTTTCCAGCCACTTCTGTTTTGTGTAACTCTCTGCCATCATTTTTTTTTCCTGCTGCATTTAATCCTCCTCTCTTTAAGGCTTCCGTCTGCGCTCACCTCAGAGATTTGCATTAGGCTGGTATTGGGTAGGTCTTCTTTTATTTTATATTTCTGTCCCCTCCTAGAATAGGGCTCGGCCCGTGAGCTATGGTAAACTATGATATATATATATATATATATATATATATATATATATATATATATATATATATATATATATATATATATATATATATATATATATATATATATATATATATATATATATATATATATATAAAATGGATCACATGTCCTATTTTCTCATTTGCGAATGCAGGTATAGAATTTTTTGATCAAGTACAGATGCGGATGTATAATTTTCACAAGTACGGATGCGGGTAACAATGGAGCTGTTATTTTAGGAACCCAGAAAATTGATTTAAATTTTTTTTACTTTTAATTTTTTCTAAGTTTTACGACCTTAAATATTCCTTTTATCATCAATTTATTGTAAATATTGTGTATTTTTTTTTTCTTAGTGTGTGTGTATATTACCTTTATCTTTAAAGTACTTGCAAATATTCAAGAATTAGTGGTAATGACTTTGTACTTTGTTTTATAAAAAGTACTTAATTTTAATGTAATAAATCAAGGAGCATTCGGCTTTAATTGTTTTATATTTTGAGTTGATAAATGCGATTTTATTGTTTTAGCTTCACGTACATTATTTTTACTCACGTTTTTTGGTATAAAATATTGTAGAACTTTTGGAAATAAACACTAAACATTGAAAGGAAGATCTATTCTATTTTATTTCTCATTTTATTTGCAACACTTGCAAAAAGATGTTTATCTTTTTTCTTCATTGTCTACATGTATAACTGATTTGGAAAACAATGAAAGGTGTAGCCAAAGTTATTTTTGCGAATATATATATATATATATATATATATATATATATATATATATATATATATATATATATATATATATATATATATATAATATATATATATATATATATAATATATATATTTATATATTTTTTTTTTTAGATTTTTTTTTTTTTTTTGATGAGTGCTTCCCCCATTTTGTTCCAACACATGTAAGCATGACATGTGCAAATGTTTAGTCAAATTGAATAATATTAACACGCGGTGACTTGCCTTCTAAATTTATAATTATTTCCTTGTTATTGCTATTTCAGATTTATCTTATATGGAAAGTAACTGATATAGTTTAAAATGATAATACTCATAAAATTTTAATTTGTCAATACCCTTTGACGGAAAGCGTATCACAGACTAGACTAGATATAGCTTGAAAAGTGTAATAAATAATAAGAAACAGGTTCAAACTGATTAATATGTTTAAGCATGAACAGGTTTTTGTTTGGATGTGAAATTATGGTTTCTAAAACTTCAAAGTTAACTTGCTAAATAATTTGTTTGCGATACTTTTGAAAGTTTAATGTTTATAATATCGACTCGAAAGGAAATATTTCACTTTGGTCATATGAAGTATCAAATAAAAGAAAACTACAATCAAAAGGAGACTGCTTAAAAGTTTTATTTTACAATATGTTTGTGGCCAAATTAAATCTTTATGAAAGTTAATGCCTTGTAATTGATGAGTGCATCATATGTTTGTGGAAAGCCAGAATTCCCATATGAGAACGACAAATGCAAAGAAAAATTGATAAAATTGCATGGTGAGTGGCGTTAATAACTAAAAATCAAAAATAAAGATAGTGATCATTTTAGGTGGAAAGAGAAAACTCTTATTGAAAGCTTAGATGATGTATTTAATAATGTTCATCAAAATGCACTACAAATGATAAATATTAATGAAGACCAGTAATTTTTACTGAAGCAAAGAGAAAAGACGTCCAGGTTCAATGTTAGGAATTGATATGAAACAAACATAAAGGAAAAAGAAAATCTGATCGTCAAAAGCGGGAAAAGAACGAAAGCAAAAGATTTCACTGTTTTTACTATAATGTTTGTATATGCCAACTTTTGTAACAAAATATTAAATTTAATTGAATTTTTCCAAAACTCCGATTTTTACAGATTCCTCATCCTCCGCAAGTTCCAGTCATGATTGGATAACAGATGAGGAAACCAAACAACTAAGGTTATTATTCCTTAAAAGAGAAAAAGAGCACAAAATAAATTTTAACTCTTCGATTGGCGGCAACTTTAGACAAATGCAAAATCAGTGAAAGAGATTCAGTTCGTTTATTGTCATCTTTCCTACATGCTGTCTCCTTAGATTCTTCTTAATACATTATTAATCATACTTCCATTCGGAAAATTAGAGAAAAGTATCGTAAGACGTATAGTGAAAAGATAATGAAAGACATTTTTACATGTTTAATAAACGCAAGTGCTGTAACAATTCACTGTGACACAAAATTGGTTTCTGATATTGGAATATCATTTGATAGATTAGCAATTATTGCAACACATTCGAACATAGAGCAGTTATTAGCTGTTCCGAATTTACCTGAAGGAATAGGAAAAGAAATAGCTGAAAATATTTATGAAACATTAGAGAATTGGGCATTAATAGACAAGGTCCAATCATTTGTATTCGACACGACTCCATCGAATACCGGTAAACTAAAAAGAACCTATTCACAATTAAAAAAGAAAATAAAACGCAATATTTCCTTTTTGAGTTGTCGGCATCGTATATCAGAGATTATCTTGGGAGAAAGTTTTTCTAAATGTAAAATAACAATATGAGGACCAGACATTCCTCTGTTTTAAAGATTTAGAGCAAAGTGTCCGGAAGTTAATATTAAACATTTCGTTCCTGGTATTATTAGGACTAATGTAAAAGGAATTTTTAAAGCTAAAGTACATGTAACATTTGCATATTCGGCATTGATAACGTCATTCACTAGAGATGAATATAAAGAGTTTCTGGAGCTAGTAATTGCATTCTTAGGTGAGATTCCACTAGGGGAATAAAATTTAGGAAGTCAGGCTCTTACCATTTAGCACGGTAGATGACTAAGGGCAATTATTGCTTAAAAATTTACTTATTTAAGATGAATTTCATCTAACTAATAATGAAGAATCATCACGGTTGCAGCTAAACATATTTATAGTAAAATGTTATGCAATGTTCAAATGCTGTTCAAGCACCTCTAAATGACATTAAATTTTTGAAGGACTTAACGCAATTACAAAAATACTGATAAGGTAATAGCTGATTCTGCCATCTCTAAATTTATAAATCACTTATATTATCTAAATGAGGAATGTGTATGTTTTGCCTTATTCGATAACAGAATCACTAATAAAGATAGAATAGAAATGGCTGCTAAAAGTATTTCGTTAAAGAACGATGAAAGCGAAGTAAACTATGAAGAAATGTCAAAGAAATTAATTTTAAGAAAGGATGATGTTGATAAATGTTTGGAAGATAATGATATCATATAATAATAAAATTGCAAAGTAAGAATTCACTAAGTTTCTTTAAAAGATTCAACATCACCGAAATTTTGAAAAAACATCCACAAGAATGGAATAATTTAGAGAATTATGAGAATGGAAGCAAAATAATATAAACTAATTGAAAGTTATTTACGACCCAACTGAAAGAGGAATAAAGCTAATGCAAGAATTTAATGACAAAATAACCAAATATGAAGACCAGAAGCAATTTCTATTAAAGGTACCATTTTTTTTTGTATTATCTAATTATGCTTTTGAAATAATTTAGAAAATATTTAAATTATAATATAGGTGAAATTTAACAATAATTATTTACTTTAAAAATACTTTCCAAGCTATTCAAAATTACCGAAGAAAATATCCAAAAACATTACCTGTGCTACAGAAACCTTTCAATTAGTATTATTCAAGTATGTTTTAGCAATTTTCTTAATTAATAAAAATATTAAATCTATTATTGAAACATTAATATTTACCAAATATATTATATTTCTATATTATTGGTATTAAAGGCGAAAGTCTTTTCACAAGAAGCACATGTAAATTTTATATTTTAGCTCTTGACGTTTATTCCTTCTTTTTAGAAGGTAGTTTATGTTGTGGAATATTATTTAAATAAATAATGAAAGGAAAGAGGCCTACAGACGGTACAGTAAATTTTTTGGATTTTCCTTTGCATTTCAACACACTTTAATTGAAAGTCGCCGATGGTTAATGTCAATTATTCACGCTTAAATTTGGAGAATATTGCTATTACTTCTATAAGAAGATAATGCGGGGCGGCGTTAACTGAAATTTAGAAATTATGAAATAAGTGGACATCCTATAATATATATATATATATATATATATATATATATATATATATATATATATATATATATATATATATATATATATATATATATATATATATATATATATATATATATTATATATATATATATATATATATATATATATATATATATATAAGGGTTGGGTCAGCTCCAGCTCCGGAGGTCGGAGCAGAGCTGACATATTTGGCCTTCTAGTTCCGAGGAGCCGGAGCTGAAATTAAGTGCTCCGGAGCCTGGAGCAGGGGTTTCCCAGATCTCCGGAGCTGTTCCCCGGCTCCGAAACCCGATTGTAAGATGTAAGTACGATAGAATTGCCAAAATTATATTTTATTTTTGAAGTGTTAAAACTTTATTAACATGAATTCTCTCTTTGTAATTATTTCGAAATTATAATAATAATACCAACAACAGCAACAAATCCTTCACTTTAGTTCTTGTTTCTTGCACAAATTGAGATGAAATTGTTGCAACATACCTTAATATTTTAATCTCTTATGTTTTGTAAATAAATATTTTGTGTATTTTACGTAGTGTGTTGTTGGTGATATGAACTGCAAATTTATAAAATTTATACAGTATATAAGCATATAGACCAGTGTCTACTAAATTTCAGGTTGTTCATATTGAAATTCTTAAAGTGCCTAATAAAAACTATAAATATCTTTTAATTTTGATTGATAGGTTCTCTCGATATCTCTTTGTTTTCCCCTTAAAATTGTCGAAGTAATTACCAGAGAATTCCTACCCATAGCTGGAGTTGTAGGAACTTATTTTTTTGATTGTGGAGGACAGTTTACATCTGATATATTGAGAATGTTTGTGAGGAGCTAGGATCTCAGCATAACTTTACTTCTGTCTATACCCCTCAGATTAATGACTTCATTGAGAATGCTATTGAGGTCTCTGCGATCCATTCTGTCGATTGACTTGAAAGATGTGCATAATTATTGGTTTGATTTTCTCTCACTTGTGCTTTTATTTTTAAGAACTGCCCCATTGAACTTTGAAGAAATTACCCCAGATATCTTAATGATGGGTCAGAATCCATCTCCCATCTCCCCGAACCTTAATAGAGCAAGTGGAGTCCTCATTCCCATTTTTAATAATAACATACGCAAACAAGTTGAAATTATTCTTAGTACTCCCTTTATCTCCAGAAGTCTGCCAAGAATCCAAAAATATATATGCCAAAGAATTTACAAGATCCTAAATTTGTACTTGTAAAAAATCAACAGTATGACAAAAGCAAACTAGAAGCACTATTTCATAGTTCCAATCCAGTAGAAAAGTTATGTGGTAATAATGTGTACATTAAAAGAATAACAAAGTGCAATGTAAAAAGTTAATAAATTTCAAACCATATTTTACTTTTAAGTAATGAAGGTGTTGAACTAGATGATAATATAATTGTAGCAATTATGTTGAAGGTGCTATATATTTTTTTAAAGTTTTAATGGCAGTTTAACTTGTGATAATTATTGTTTACTAGCATGTTCTCTTTTTTTGGGGTAATGCCATTTTGTTAGAATTAAGTTTCATCTACTGCGTTAAATTTCACTATTTCTATTTTCCTATATATTTTAAATTAATGTGAAGGCTGGGTGTTCAAGAATGAATCTTTATGTAATTTTGGAAATTCACTCTCCAAGATTCACCACCTTAGAAAGTTGAGCGGTCAGATACATATTACCTGCCCACGATTCTATGATTTTATATTAATTAATTACTTATCAATATAAATTTACTTTACAATTGTAAACGAAGCTCACGCGGCACAACTTTTGTAGATATATAATTTTAAATTAACAATTTTAAAAATTTTGTAGTAGTAGCTTGTGTTTGTTCACTACAAGACATGGACTCCTCTTTGGCGCTTCCAATATTGTTGATTTTGCAGTTTATTGCAATTGTTTTAATTTCATGCCCCCCTTCTGAATGTCATTTTCTTTGACTTTTTTTTTCTATTCCTGTGTCTTATTCCAAGTATATATATTTTTTGATTTTCTCAGTGTTTTTCTCATTTCCACAGTTCGAGTTTGTGTCATATATATATATATATATATATATATATATATATATATATATATATATATATATATATATATATATATATATATATATATATATATATATATATATATATATATATATATATATATATATATATATATATATATATATAGGACAGAGAAAAATTTTCCGCACGCCAGGATTCGAAACCACTGACAACAGCGTCGCCGTTAGACAGTGAACATAAGGCTCTACCACTGAGCTACGCCGCCTTCCCGAAAAAGAAGGCATAGTAGAACAGTTTTCAAGCTCTTATGCTTCGAATCACTGTAGCAACTCTGTACTTATTATAATCCATAGGAGGGTGCTTGGAACCCCTACTGGGGCTACATGGCATTTTGCTGGGGCTCCTGGGTTACAGGAGCAACCAACCAAGGTCAAGCAATGCCAACATGGGCACAACAACTGTTGCGACAAATTTAGCAATAATAAGACAGAGAAAAATTTTCTGCACGTTATGTTTGCTACAGTGATTCGAAGCATAAGAGCTTGAAAACTGTTCTACTATGTCTTCTTTTTCGGGAAGGCGGCGTAGCTCAGTGGTAGAGATTTATGTTCACTGTCTAACGGCGACGCTGTTGTCAGTGGTTTCGAATCCTGGCGTGCGGAAAATTTTTCTGTCTTATTATTGCTAAATTTGTCGCAACAGTTGTTGTGCCCATGTTGGCGTTGCTTGACCTTGGTTGGTTGCTCCTGTAACCCAGGAGCCCCAGCAAAATGCCATGTAGTCCCAGTAGGGGATCCAAGCACCCTCCTATGGATTATATATATATATATATATATATATATATATATATATATATATATATATATATATATATATATATATATATATATATATATATATATATATATATATATATATATATATATATATATATAGTCAATTTTTCGTTTACCTGAAGCTAACTCATCAAATATACTTTAAATGAGATGCCTCTTATTTACTTGTCCTGAATCGGTGCTTTCCGACTCAATTATTATATAATGTTATTTATATTATTATTTTAGTTTTAGCTTTCTTTGGGAAAGTGCGTTTTAGACGGTTCTCTTGACTGATGTTTGTGTTTATTTTATTTTAATTTGTGCCAGTGTGTTGTGTTTCATTTTTTCTCCAAGTGTAAAATGTCTTAATTAGAATTCTGTTTTTTTCGGGTTCGATTCTTTTATTCATTGCATAGTTCTGGAGTCGAATCTTCTCTTTTCAAGCTAAGTATTAGTTTGAGTGTCAAATTTTTTTTTTAGCCATTTAATTTTTAGTTTAACAGGTTTTAGTCGTTGGTATTTGTATTTTAAGATTTAAATACATTGAACTTTATTTTACTCATTGCTTTTATTTAAAAGTTTCAATTTTGAATGCTAGGTGTTTTAATTTTTCTATTCTCTATTTGCTTACACATTAGTTTGTGTGTGCTTGAGAGTTTCATTTGTTCTAATTACTGGGCTCTATTGTTGTGGAAGCTGGCGCAGATTGGGTTTTCTGACTTCGCCAACATCCGTTGTCTCTGTTCTAATCTCGAATCCATGGAGTATCACCTCTAATTCTTGTCCCTCTAATTCTTGTCCTAACATTTCGCTGCTGTCTGAGATTCAGCTGGAAAGAAATTCTTTCTCTAATAATCTTAATGTTCATATAGACACAAACTCCACCATTTAGTCCGAATTTAGTTGGAAATATTAACACTCCTGTGACACGTCTCGTAATCTTGAATCCTCTAATTTCAATATTTTATGGGTTAAAATTTGTCTTTTTACTACTGCCACTACAATTGTTTTGTGTTTCTCCCACTTTTTTTTCTTAATGGAACAGACTTTTTATTTTTTTTTAAATTATCATACTACTACTACTCACGAGATTTACTTCTCATCCAAATGCTGAAGTCCTGAGTGGTTGGGCTCCTCTCATTCTGATAAGGGTGGGAAGGAGGCCAAATCATTCAGTATTGTCAACAATCTGGAGCAGTTAATTAGGTAACCCACTAATATCCCAGATCGTCCTAACCAGTTCTTGAACACACTTGATTGATGCTTCACCATTTCTCCTTCTAAATATAAATATGACTAAACACTCCATTATTCTAATCATTTCAAATTTGCTTCCTCCTTTTCTTCCAGAGTTGCTTCTCGTCTTCAACTTTCCGATTCTATTCTTGCCGATCTGGATGGGATTTCCTTGGGGGATCAACGCAACTTTTTCAATTTGGACTCTATTAACTTTTTCTTCACATCTAGTTTATTAATCTTTTAGCCTTAAACTCAACCGTATCCAAAAGAGTAGAGGAACCGGAGCTCCCACTCCCAACTCCAGATGTGAGAACATTACTCCATACAAGGGCGAATAAAATCCTTATATAGTTAGAGCAGCTGTTCAAAAGAATAAAATTCACGCAATCCTGAATAGTATTCCCAGCTTCTTAGAGGCCAACTTAGCAACCATTGTAATATGTGGTTTCTAAGATAATTTATCATTTATGTTTAGGCCAAGAATGTTCATGTTATTTACAAGGTGAGACTTGAGAGCCATCAAAGGAGATATGAAAGTTAGGAGGTGTTTTTGAAATGGAAACATTTCAAAAACACATCCTAACTTTCCTAACTAACTATCCCTTACTTTCAAACTTTCTTGATCCTCCATCTTTGCGACGTGATGTTAGCTCACTATCTCTTCTATAGGCACTACAGTGGCAGGTGCTCGAGGGAATTGACCTCGCATTCCACCACCATTGAGTCGCCTTCGTAGCCTAAGAGTGCCCTGCTTTCGCACTAATTTTGTGTGAATACTGGAAACCCCAGACTTGTTTGTTGTAGTGCCTCCCGATTTCCATCCACCCCTGTTTTATGAAACTCCTTACCATCTTCTGTTTTTCCTCCTACATTTAATCTTCCTCTCTCCAAGACCTCCGTCTGTGCCCATCTGAGAGATTTGTTAGATTCGGACTTCGGTGGGTTTCTTCGTTTCTTTTATATTTATGACCCCTCCCTGAAAAGTGCTTTGCTCGTAAGTGGTGGGTAACTAAAAAAAATTAATTTAAAATTATATATATATATATTATATATATATATATATATATATATATATATATATATATATATATATATATATATATATATATATATATATATATATATATATATATATATATATATATATATATATATATATATATATATATATATATATATATATATATTCCAGTATGATGTATTAGAAAAGAAAAGAATAGAAAGAGAGAATAGACTAGCATCTTCTAGATTAGACTACGAAGAGAAATTGAAAAATCTGGAAGAGAATTACCGCGAAAAGGAAAGCGAAATAAGAGAACAGTTTGCCAAACTTGAAAAAAACTTGCTAAAGTAGACACCGTCAATATTCGCTTAGTTCCTAATGGATTTTGTTCAGGTTATTCCATCACCTGGTTTCCTTGATGTTTTAAAAGAACTCTCTGAATTGTCTGATGCTCCTTCAAATATTAAAAAGTGTAAAAAGACAAAGGCAGAAGATTCACAACAGATTTGCTTGTTGACCCACGATATTAAATGGTGTCATAACAAAATTAAAGAAAGAGGAATTAAAGCACCGAATCCATAAATTGCTCAATGAGAGTGAAATTGTGCTGCCAAAATATGAACCACCTCCTCGGTCACCGGAACTCGAGGAAAGAATTCAGAAACTCAAAGCGGAGCAATCTAATAAAGAATACAAGAGAATGACTAAAAACATAGGTGTCAATCAATTTGAAGCGGCAAGTTTAAGAGGTCTTGGCACCGATATCAAAGAATTTAAAGTTCAGCTAAGAGAGATGAATCGCTATTTGGTTACCGGTGCTCAGTTTCTAACGTCAATTATAGGAACATTTTTCGCTATTTTTATTGGCCTTAGCTTTGTACTTCATGATTTCGGAGTTCGTATTTTGTTCGCCACTTTTTGTGCCGTTGTTGTTGCCCTCGCCGAAATCTATTTCATTATTAGGCAGGACATCGAGGAAGAAAATCTGAGACAAAAGAAACTATCATAATGTTTCTTATTTAGTCGTTCATATTATTTTAGCATAAATTTGTTATTTCCCAATTTTTAGGCATTGGTTATATTTAGGTAATTCTTTACATTATATTTAACACAAAATATTTGTAAGTGGAAGAAGGATTGATATATATATATATATATATATATATATATATATATATATATATATATATATATATATATATATATATATATATATATATATATATATATATATATATATATATATATATATATATATATATATATATATATATATATGATTAAGACTTTTTTGATAATGACGATTATTGTAAATTTGACAAAGACAATGAAACTGAAAAAATATACATTAAAATTTTCCATTATTGTAATAAATTTTAACAATTTTAGAATAACGAAAAATTAAGTTGTCTTTTCTTTTCTTTATTCTTTATTCAAATGTGTAAATATAATTTTAATATATAGTATCTTCAGAACTTTGATTTTGAAAATTTTTGTTGAAGACATGGGTTTTATATGACTTATTTGAGTAACAAGTAGTCCTTTGAAAGTAAGGCGGTTGGGCATAAATTGCGTGCCCACGATCCCAATTCACTATATATATATATATATATATATATATATATATATATATATATATATATATATATATATATATATATATATATATATATATATATATATATATATATATATATATATATATATATATATATATATATATATATATATATATATATATATATATATTACTTGCTTATGAACATAGAATGCAAGGAGGTAGAATTATGATACGACTGGATAACACGGGCCACCGAGGTTACCTTTTGTTCAATTGTAAGTAAATAAAACTATGTGAAAATTTTTGCTTTGGCAAAAAAAAAAAACGGAAAAGTAAATTAATTTAAAAGAAGACTACAAGAACTTTCGGCAAGAATCCTTTTTTATATTTAATAGAATATTTTACTAGAGGATCAAACGTAGGATAATATATATATATATATATATATATATATATATATATATATATATATATATATATATATATATATATATATATATATATATATATATATATATATATATATATATATATATATATATATATATATATATATATATATATATATATATATATTATATATTATATATATATATATATATATATATATATATATATATATATATATATATATATATATATATATATATATATATATATATATATATATATATATAATATATATATATAATTTTTTAAAAAATTTTCTTCTTAAGAACGGCCAAATTTGGGAAGACTATGAAATCTTATTATGCCATTTATATCCAAATTTTAGAGCTTCAGCGTATATTCCCTACAAAACTTAAAATGTTTCACTTCAAATTTCACTTTTTTAACACCTCAGACTGTCATTAACTCTTCAAAAACTGAAATAAGAACTACTAAGTATGATTGCTTTATATTTGTATGGAAAATTTTGTTACTTTAATAAAATGGGCAAATGCTATAATTAAGAATGCACAAGCATAACAAAAGTTTGCCAGTGGGTTGTGACTTACCGTAGTTTACTATTTTACATACATATAATTTATACACTCCGAGAAAGTTAGTTTATTAATAAATGGCTAAAACTCAAAAGAAAACCGTGTATTTGCCCATTTTCTTCCACTTTTCATAGACCCTAATTTCTATGTTACAGAAATATTATTATTGAGTTTTAATATTATTCCAAAATTTCCTCAGGTAATGGGCAAAATAATTGTCAGAAAATTGACGATAACGATTAATCGTCCCATATATATATATATATATATATATATATATATATATATATATATATATATATATATATATATATATATATATATATATATATATATATATATATATATATATATATATATATATATATATATATATATTATATATATATATATATTGTTTTTTTTTTTGTTTACACGCACTGTATATATTTCGGGAATACACTTACCTTATCAGGGTTGGGGACCAAATGCTCCATAGTAAGCGAGAAGGTGTATTCTACGTTTCTTTTTTTCCAGTCTTTTCATTCCTTGTCAGTTTATTTTTATTTTATTTTAAATATTCCATTATTGTTGTAAATATTATCATCTTTATTTTTATCAATGTTATTAAATTTTTTCCATTATTATATTTATTTTCCTTATCCTTTTTTCTGATTTTATATTGTTTTTCTTTATATTAATGTCTTAATCTTTGTGGATTCTTTCATTTTCTTATTATTCTCTCCTTGTTTTATTATTATTATTTTGTCTAAATTTTCCTGATTTTCTTCGTTTCTTTGCATTTTTTTTTGCAAACCCCTTTAGGTATGTATACATTTTTACCTCATTGCAGAGGTGCCGAATCTTTTCCAACTGGAAATTTGCATCTGACTCCACCTGTGTGCTTGAAGTGCACTTTATACTACCCTTCCCCCTTTATGTGGCATGAAGAGCACAACCTTGTATCGAATTTAACCCTTTTTCCCCAACTCATGTGGAACACCTATAATAAAGAGTGCCGCGCCATCTCGCGTGGACCCATACGTTCATATACTCCACAGAGGAGGACCTTTTAACCCAATTTAATATGTAATTGAGTTTAAATGTCCCTAGGAACTCTACTGTCTTTAAGATATATGACATGGCAGCGATAAATGGAGGTTTCCAACCAAATCCGCACCTGAGAGGCTTCTTCCTCCTGGTACATAAATGTCTGACAAGCCGGCCCCAACTCCAGTGCCCAAGAAACCAGCTCTGCTTCTTCAGAGTATGTGCTAACTGCATACGCATATCTTTCACTCTCAACTTGGACCTTCCTCCCGGAATTCCTCAGAATGTGACATTCTCGTTCTATATTTTTGCACGCTCTAGTAATCCTACACACCTGACTGATCGAAGTGGTTAAAATCAGTAATGAAATGTCTCAATTCCCGTGACCCAGCACAATATGTCGACACTGTCTGACTTATCAGTAATATCAACTCTAGACAGTTTTCGTAATCTCCCAAGAGATTTTTGAAAACTTACATGAGACCTTTCCGATGACATGTCTATCTCTTCCCAACAAGGAGGGATAACCCCTGACGCTCCGAACCCTCTTCACTTGCAGACTTTTAGTATAACTTACCCCCTATCCAATGTTTAAATATTCTGTTCTAATCTACCTCCTTTGTTTCCAGTGATGTTTCAGAAGTTTGGACATCCTAAGAAGTATTACCCAGGATCAATGTGCTGGCTGTGGTAAAAGTTTTCCAAATGTCCTATAGTAACTCATCCTCTTGTGTTCATTGCAAATGGGACCACAGTACTCTCCTGTATATGAGTTTTATCAGGAGCGCCTTTGGATCCAAACCATCCCTTTAGAATTGCTTGCAGGAAGTTTCTATTGCGTGTCTGAGTATTGTCACACTTACATCACTCTTGGTTATTCTCTATACCAGGGTGTACTCTTTGCAACCGTGATGTTCTATCGTTAAGACACATTTCTTTCATTTTTTTGGACTAAGATCGCTAGTGTTTTCCTCTTCACTCCGTTCCTCTAGATCAGTAGTTGTCATGTTTTAGGAGATTCTCTGTTTTTGTCCGGAAAGTGATAAAAGTTGATACACCAGATATGATTTTTATTTCCCCTTTAATTTATGACGTTTTCTTCCCTGGTTGTTAGGAATCGCCCCATGGTTAGGCCTGCATATGCCCATTATACACATACATTAAAATAAATTTTATGCAGTATTTAATTTTCATTAATAGCAGTTGATTAACTTGTAGACGTGTGTGTTATGGTAGTTCTTGGTCTGAACCAGTCTTTTAGCTGGTGATTTTGACACACACCCACAATAATAGCTTTTTCTTCACTAGGTCACAAGAGAAGAAATTATATCACAGGAACAGGGACCTGACAGTGAGATAATAAAAACAATAAGAAATATGCAACACGTGTGTCAATGCAATAACTATCCCACATTTCCATCTTAAGATAATAAATAATAATAATTAAATAATGGTAATTCTGGTTGGTAATAACCTTGAAACTAATAAAAATAATTATGTTATTTGATAAATGGTTATGATTAGGTAGAAAAGGATTACCTGGAGATGATCAACTGATGTGAGAGCGTCACAACTAGACAGCAAACCAGGTGAAATCTGAAGAAGACGGTTGTGACTGGGAGACAGCTGGTGTCCAAGTACCGAGTGCTTACACATGGAAAGAGAGAAATACATAGTAGGAAGAGAAAATAGTAACACTGATATAATTACAAATATGAGAAATGGATACTAGGTGAGTGACGTAGCCTAGGGTATAAGTACAGACACTCACCAATTGTGAATAAATAATTGTTTTATATAGAGCACAATGTTGAAATAACACCGATGACGTTGGAGCATTATCAGTGTCAAGAATATGTGAATATGAGGTACAATCACTTAAATAAAAAAAGAATTTCTTCACGCTGGAGTAGGCCTAGAACATTAATCATGCGTATATAAATAATAGTTCAGTCTCCGGAAGTCGACCTGCTACAGTATAACTTTCACAGTATGGTGTATGCGGATTGGACGGCTACAGGATTGCCCTCCAAGCTCTTGCAGAACAGCTTGTCAATGAAACCGGACAGGGAGACACACTGTTCTGCCAGATTGTATTCATCCGACACTGGAAGAACGTTGGAGAATACAGCAAAATGACGGATCTGGAATTGGATTTGGATAAGGCGGCGGTTGTGGAATCTGTAACGGATTAGGAGATGAAGTAGAAGGAGACGGAGATGGAGGAGTATGAAAAGTGGCACATGTTGTGTGGGAATGAAAAGTGTAGGTGTTGGAAAGTCTGAGAAGTCGATTGTATGGTCCGGAGAGGACTCGAAAAATGCAGGTTTAAGTCTATCAATACAGACGACTTCTGTTCAGCTAAGACGATGAATGACAAAAGTATTCTCTGGACGACTTAAAACCTTGAAAGGGCCCTCGTATTGAGCTTGCAGCAGTGCTCGATGTGAGTCAAGGCGAATAGAAAGCTCTTTCGGAATAAAAGAGAGTATGTTTTGAGTTCGTGTTGGTGAGGGTTTTTAAGATGTGGAACACTGGCGAAGTTGTGAAAGATATGCTAAGGGATCAGTAGGAGAAGCTCGAGAGAAACGAAAAATTCACCTGGGAGACGAAGAGGAGAAACATAGACGAGTTCGGATGCTGTGCATTGCAAGTCTTCCTTCAAAGCAGAGCGGATACCAAAAAGGACAAAAGAGAACTTCCGTCCACTGATCTTCAGTAGGATGTGCTGCCAGAGAAGCTTTCAACTGACGGTGAATGCGCTCCTCCATGCCGTTAGCTGAAGGGTGGTAAGCAGTGGTTCGAATGCGTGAGGTACCTAAAAGAGGCATGAAATCACGCCGCAAAATGGATTCAAACTGACATCCTTGGTTAGTCGTGATCGTCTCTGGAACACCGAAGCGAGACACCCAAGTGACCAAGAAAGCTTTGACAAAGTGTCGGACCTGATGTCTAGAAGAGGGATAGCTTCAGACCATCGTGTAAAGCGGTCGATACAGTGAGAAGAAAAGAAAAGCATTCGAGGCAATGGAACGACGAGGTCAATGTGAATGTGTAGGAACCTCTCACCTGGGGAAAGAAAGTCACCAAAAGGTGCCTTGGTGTGTCTGTGTACATTGTTACTTTGACAGGAGAGACAAGCGCGTGCCCAATTATTGATATCGCGATGTATGTGCGGCCACACGAACCTGGAAGCTATGAACTTCTGCGTCGCCGTTATTCCTGAAGGATGGAGGAACAAGAGGAAAATGAGAACCAGTAGAGGTATCACAGACGATTTCTCGGGTGATACCTGGCATCTGAAGTTTTTGCAGTTGCAGAAAAGTGTGATCAGGAAGCGGTGTTCTCTATCTCCTGAGCCGCCGTCATGTTCTCAAAATTGACCTGGGAGAGAGAAGAATGGGCTGTTGGTATATGCTTGAGGTGATGTGCTCTGGTCTGAACATATGTGAAGGCTGAAATTTGCACAAACCAAACAATTGAGCATTTATTGATGAAGTAAGGATAGCAAGAAGGAAATATATATATATATATATATATATATATATATATATATATATATATATATATATATATATATATATATATATATATATATATATATATATATATATATATATATATATATATATATATATATATATATATATATTTTAGGGATGCAGTGAAGTATCGGTATCGGTATATTTTTAGGTATCGGAATCGGCATCGGCAAAAAATGACCGATATTGATACCGATACCAGATTTTTTTAAAGTAACTTAATTCTGTTGGCTTACATTTTTTTGAATGTTCGATTTCTTTGACTGTAGAGTTTCGAATACCACGAAACATTGTTTTTCTTGATTTTCAAAATTTTCAATTAATTAATTACTAATTAACCGCTAATTATATTTTTTGGCTTATATTCTATATCTCTGTAATTGGAGATCCGATTTTGGTCAAATTAGGACAGCTACCTCTTTGTATAGCATAGATCA
>SEYY01004910.1:25000-29786 GCA_009176605.1 Armadillidium nasatum | reverse complement strand
TTATTATTATTATTATTATTATTATTATTTTTAACATAATTATTATCATCATTATTAATATTATTATTATTACCAAAATAATAATTGTTGTAATATTTTGTAACAAAAATGTATTGTGTTTACAAAGGAAAATTCATTTTCTCATCACAAGGTTTTAATGTTGCATTAATCAAAAGAAATTAATGCAGATAATAACGAGATTATTAAAGCTGTACAGATGAAACTCTTTGAATAATTGAGTCTTTCATTAATTTTCAAAGGAATTAAAACTTTGATGATATTAAGTAAATCAAATAATGTAGAATTGAAGCGAGTTCAGAGATACTTTAAAGTTATATTCAAGGACTTTTAGGTGAAAATGTTACAAGTGCAGTTATAATTATTTAGATCGTGAGAGAGAGAGAGAGAGAGAGAGAGGAGAAGGAGAGAGGAGAGAAGGGAGGAGAGCAATTTTTTGAAAAGGTTACACTTTATGCTTCAGCTTTATATTGTCTTATAGACCTGTAATAAATTTATTTACTTTCTTCTTCTTCTTCTTCTTCGTTCTTCTTCTTTCTTTTCTTTTCTTCTTTTCTTCTCTTCTTCTTCTTCTTCTTCACTTCTTCTTCTTCTTCTTCTTTCTTCTTCTTCTTCTTCTTTATTATTATATTAATTATTATAAATATTATTATAATTTATTATTTAAATTATTATATTATTATTATTATTTTATTATTATTATTATTATTATTATTATTTTTATTATTATTATTATTCAAGCCAATTAAATAAATTTTCCATCACAAACTGAAAGTTATTTGTTCCTTTTGAGTTTGCAAAGTTCTCTTTTAGTGTGGTAAATATTCTTGTTAAAAGTTTATATTAAGAAAAAAGACGTTATTCTGTGAATATTTTATCCATGTTCTATTTAAATATTTTTTCCTTTCTTTGCCTCTTTTAGCGTTATATTTACGTCGTAAACAACGTCAATCAAATCGTCTAAATTTCTTTCCATTTTCCACATTCTGTTAATTTTATTCAACCATTCGGCATTCTCACTTTAACGTTATTTTTTTTTTTTTTTATTCAAATTTTTTTTTTTTTTTTTTTAAATTTTATTTTATTTATTTTATTTTAGTTTTTTTTTTCCTTTATCATTTCCAACAATCGTCTTGGTTAAAATGAAATTGTAAATTTTTTAATAGATGCATTATTACATACTTTATACTTCATTCTCATTTATGCACATTCAAATATTAAATTTAATTTTGAAAATAAATCTTTGAAAGTTTCTTTTGTTATTATTATCTGATTATGGTTAAAGTAATTATTATATTCAATATATATATATATATATATATATATATATTATATATATATATATATATATATATATATATATATATATATATATATATATATATATATATATATATAATATATATTTTAACTTTTTTTCATTAATTTCTAAAACATTCACGATCTTCAATTTAATTTCTACTTTGTTGAACATCACCTCTCTTTTTCTAGATCTTACATCTTATTCTTGATAGAAACTCAGGTGTTTGAGCATTCTAAAAGCAAACCCTATTCTATTATATATTACTGCCTCTATTCTCCATCCACATTCAGAGGCTAATGTTGCCATATATGCTTAATAATGTTTGTTCTTATGTTTATTAATTTGAAGTCTTGCAAATTTTCTACCTTAAGGCTTCTCTCTTGCAAATCTACGACTAAATTCATTTGTTCTGTTTTTTATCTCCTAATTTACTGACTTCAACTATCTACTAAAAAAATAGAGCACATTCTCTCTTCTTCTCCTTTCCTTGAAATCATCATTATTAGGTGATTTCAATGTTCAATACCGCCAATGGCTTTCTTCTACTTTTCATTACACAACTGGTGAATATGTCTTCCTTTTCATTATCTAAAACGACCTCAAGGAGTTGGTGCAGCTCCCTGATCGTCTTGGATATGAAACCAGCATTCTAGATGTTTTTCTAACTTCTAATCCTTCTTCCTTACTGTTAATTCTTCCTCCTCTGGGTTCATGATCACCTTATATCTGTATCCTCTTCTATCTTTTCAAGACTTCCGCTGGAAAGACCCCCTTCAATTGAAAGGAAAGATTTGTCGCAATACGGTGCCGCAAACTGCTAGGACTTGCAGTCGTACTCTTTTGTTTTCCCGTTTGTTGATTATTACCGCCGGGGAAGAGGTCCCTTGGAGTGTGCAGAACGCAATACCGAGGTAATTAACTCTGGCATGGAGACTTACATTCCATATGCTTACCCTTCTACTTAACGTAACAAAACTTGGTTTAACTCTGATTGTTCTCGTCCTATTCACCGGAAGGATGCTGCCTTCAGGGTTTACCGTCGTCTTCAAACTCCAGAAACTCAAGCAATTTATGTTTCTCCGAAATCGTGCAAAATCTATTTCGAAAATAAAAACTCATTTCTAAAAATGTAATAATCTTTCTGGTTCCTCTTTCACTCTCTTTTCTGACATTTGCAAAAAATGTCAAATCTAACTTTGTTTTTCTAGTCTTTTCTCCTCTAGATCTTCCGACGGACAACTGCTTTTTACTTTTTAAAGCTGAAATTTTGCTCAAACATTTGCCTAATTCAACTTAGACGATTTAGAGCTTTCCTCCTCCTTCAACCTCCTCCAACTCATTTATACCAAATTTTGTAATTTTTTCTAAAGACGTTATTTCTTCTCTCTCTGAGCTTAATACTAAGAAGTCGTACGGTACTAACGGTATTCCTCCTGTGGTTCTCAAAATTTCTGCTTCCGAGCTTGCACTTTGCCTTGGTAAACTATTTTGTCTCTGTCTTTCTACTTTCAACTTCCCTTCTTGCTGGAAACGTGCGCTCATTCAATCTCTGCCGAAGAAGGGGGATCCCTCTAAACCTTCCAACTATCGTCCCATTTCTTTGACCTCCGTTCTTTCTAAAATTTTCGAATCTATACTTAACAGGAAGATTTGGAAACATCTCAATTCTTCTAATTTTATCTCTCATCGGCAGAATGACTTCCGTAAGAGTCTTGCACAAAGCTTTGATTTCTAAACTTCTCTCTTTAGGTATCTATCCTTCTCACTGCGATCTTCTCTGTAATATCCTACTAATCGTTCTTTATCAGCTGTTGTAGACAACCTCCGCTCTTCCATTAAATCTATAAATAGTGTTGTTCCTCAGGGTTGTATCTTATCCCAACACTATTTCTGCTTTTCGTTAATGACCTTCTCTTGGTTACTTTATTATCCGTTCCTATGCAGATGACTCCACCCTTCATTACTCCTTTCAGTTTGAAAGGGGTCACTCCCATCAGGAGTTAATAGACTCGAGAAGGGTAGTCTTAGGGCAACTAATCTCTGATTTTTCAAGAATTTCAAACTGGGCCAGAGAAAACATGGTTGTTTTCAATACCTCAAAAACTCAGTTCCTCCATCTCTCCACTCGACACAATCTACAACACAACTATGATATCTTCTTCGAAAACACACAAACCAAACCTTCATCTGTTTTTAATATACTTTTTGCTTCTTTTCTCGTGATCTTTCTTTCAAAGATCACATTACTTCTCTTTCTAAACAAGCTTCTAAGAGGTTGTGTGTTCTGAGGCGCCTTCGTAATTTCTTCTTTCTACCTCAATTGCTTGTTCTTTCTAGGGGTGTTGTTTCCCCCTGTATTGACTATGCTTCACACACCTGGGGTGGCTCCATTCATACTGCTCTTCTTGAGAAGGTGGAGTCTAGCGCTTTTCGTCTCATCAACTCTCCCGATTTTACTAAATCTCTCCAAGCTCTTTCTAACCGTCGGATAGTTGCCTAGCCCTTTCTACTATCGTTATTACAATGGGCACTGCTCTTCTGAACTCTCTCGTCGCATACCTCCTCCATTGGGAAGAGCTCGTGAGACACGACTTTCTTCAGAGTCTCATCCTTTCTCTGTCCAACTCTCAGATCCAGACTTAACCAATATGCTCAATATTGCATGTAGTCTTCTGGTAAAGTCTGGAACACACTCCCCTTTTAAATTAATTACCTTTAAACGAAGTATATCAGAACATTTCGATTTTTAATTTAGCTCTATGTGGAAATTAATATATGCTTTTGCCTATCACAGGATTTATATATATATATATATATATATATATATATATATATATATATATATATATATATATATTATATATATATATATATATATATATTATATATATATATATTATATATATATATATATATTATAGGAGTACATAAGGTATATATTTTATAATTTTGTTTGCGAAGAAACGTTTTAAGATTAATGATAATATGCCTAAAGAGTTATAAAATAAATTTGCTTGAGAAAAGCGACAAGCGATTATTTATATTTGAAGAATGTGAAAGAATTTGATTTTATGTAAAAGACTGAGAGTAAGTCATGAAGGACGTTTAAGTATAATAATAATAAAAAAAAATAAAAAAAATAAAAATTCTTATAAATACAGTAAATAACTTGTGACATTCAAATTCCAACTTGGGAATTTCTTTAGAAACTTTTCGGTATTATCTTTCACTAAATGTTTTTCTACAAAGAACTTTAAGCATTTCAAAAAAAAAAAAAAAAAAAAAAAACAAAACGGAAACCTTCTTTATTGTTACTTGAAGTTTTACCATATTTAAAAGTCTAAGAGCTGAGTAGGTGTTTAATTTAAATTAGATGCAAAGGGAATTTCTATTACTTCTCTGGAAAGTGTCCAATGAAAAGAAATCAGCGAATAACTTTAATTTTATTTATATTAGATTGATTTT
>SEYY01004910.1:17500-20000 GCA_009176605.1 Armadillidium nasatum | reverse complement strand
TATATATATATATATATATATATATATATATATATATATATATATATATTATATATAATTAAATAATAATAAAAAATAAAACTAACAAATAAAAGTGAAATTGAAAATGCAATCTATTTAAAATAATAAAGTAAGCATTTAAAAAAAATTTACTAGAGAAAAATATAACAATCAAACAGAAAGAAAATAAAAAATAAACAAGTAATGTAAAATAAAAAATAACTAAATAAAATGTTATAAAATAACAAATAAAATTGAAGTTTAATAAATAATATTTTAAATAAATTTTTTCATACAAAAAATATCATAAATACAATTACGAATTCTTAACCTTTTCCTACTGTGAAATTTTGAGAGAAGATGAGCACTGGAAATTGCAACGAATTTTATTACATATACTCTTGTTTAACATATTTCTATTATATTTCTTTTGTTTACCTAGAACACATGCTGCTACTGTGTTTTAGAAAGAGACTGCATATTCGTCATGTAGCAATTATAAAGGGTTAAGCTGCCAGTGAATTGAACAATAAGGAATATTTCTTTACCTTTTTGCCAATGAGTAGATCATATCCCAAAAAAAAAACCAGGTTAAATAAGGGGGTTCTCAACCCCACCACTACCAGATGTGTGAGTTATATTTCATACAAATTCTATGAGACCCTTGAATAGTTTGCTTAACTGAGAAGAGGTAAACATTCTCAGAATCAAAGTGATACTCCCAGATTCCGTGAAGCAAGATATTTTTTTTACGTTCAGGTAAAAAGATGTTTATAATGTCAACAGAAGAATTGAGATAACCTTCGAAAGATAATGAAAAATTAGAAGGTGATTTTGAGAGGAAGATTTGTATAACGATATAAAGATTAGAAATTGATCTAAGGAACATTATTAGAATATGGATTAATTGTTAATTATGAAGAGCTCAAGAATGTTGGGTTCGTTTCCAAGGATACGTGTAGGGAGCTGAACAATCTGATCAAGGTTCTTTGGATAGATTTGGTGAAGATCAGATCACTGGTTATATCTTGAAAACTATAGGATGGCTATTTTCAGTGGTAAAATTCAGAGAAAGATGAGAAAATTTGCTCTGATTTTGAGATTACTGGTAAAATAACTGAGGATTGTCAGTACAGTTATAAATAAAAAATAATCGAATGAATTTACAAATAATTGACAAGATAGCTTAATCCACAAGGTGATAAATTCGAATGACTAAATAAGATACAAGATAATAAAGATCGAACGTACTAGCGGACATATGCACAACATCGGATTTGGCTAAAGATTAGAAATAGAGACATAAGAGAGAACAGAACAAAATTAGATTTCAGGGTTCCCAAACCCCCAGAATTTCGAATAAGATGATGAGATGAGAACTGAATGTAGAGAAGTGACGCTGAACAAAGTGGGAATTAGAGTAAAGACCTTATATGTTGAAGAAATTAATGATGGACTTTGTTAGGTTTTAGGATTTGAAAACATCTCGATTCTTCATACCATATATCTGATCATCACAACGGCTTTTGTAAGGAAAGCTCAATTGGTAAACATCTGTTTCTTCTCTCAAAGATTTATGATCATCTGCTCTACGGCATTTTGTCGAATCTTTTTCTATGGTGCTAGGCATATTAAAGCCTACGATCGAGTCTGGCACAAACTTGATTTTCTAATCTTCCTTCTTTCGCTGTCCTTCCCTCTACGGCCTCTCTGATTTCCTTTCCTGTCGTTCTATAGCTGCAGTTGTAGGCGCCCATCATTCATCATTTCATCAGTAAAGAGTTAAGAGTGTTGTTCCTCATGGTTCTGTTCTATCATCAACTTTTTCTACTTTTCATTAATAATGAACTTCTCACTACTCATTGTACCGACAACTCCACCCTTCATTTTGAAAGATGTTTCTTTAAATATCAATTAAATCAACTCCAGAATGTTAATTTTAAGACATCTAACCTCTGATCTTTTTCGAATTTCTAATTGGAGGATGGACAAAACATGGTAGTTTTCAATGTTTCAAAATTTATGTGCCTTCATCGTTCGACAAGACATAATTATCGGTGAAAACATAAAATCTTCGAAAACACAATTCAAACTTTCATCTGTCTTAAATTTTCTTAATTTTCGTATTATTTCTCTTGGATGGATAAGCATTATCTCTGTGAACAATCTTCTAAGAGGTTGGATGCTCTAAGGCACTTACTCTTATAGTTATTCTCCCCTGTAAGGAATTATGCTCCTCCATCTGAGGCAGTTTCACTTACACAACTGTTCTTGAAAAAAGGGAGCAAAAGGCTTTTGTCTTAATCAACTCTTCCACTTTGACTAACACCAGTTTATTTCTGAATGTCAAATTTTTTCGTCATTTTCTCTATACTTTTGGCACTGGTCTTCGGAATTCACATTTAGATACCCCCCTTTTTGATAAGATATAATGTGACATTCCTTTAAACACGATATTATTTTTCCATCCAACTCTGTAAAGAAGACGCAACCGTAATGG
>SEYY01004910.1:0-2500 GCA_009176605.1 Armadillidium nasatum | reverse complement strand
TTATGGGAAACTAATTAATTATTCTATCAAAGATCGTTTGAAGAAAGAAAGAAGATTATCCATCATCTCGTTTAATTAAAAGAAGATTAGTAGAAGATGTTTCGGCTTTATGTCGAGTTGAAAGATGGGAGCCTTGGAACGTTGGCTTGACGACTTAGCTTGTCCTCTACCGGAATATTCTAGCCTGGATTAGGTTTGAATAGCTTGGAGTAAGCATCCAATGAGATCTGGAGGAGATCTTATGCTGGAGTAGCTGAAATACTGTCAGGAGAGTTTGGTTGCTCTGATGGAAGATCACTGAGCGTCTTGTAGGATTTACATGACATTCAAAAAGTAACCATCGTAGAATAAACGAAGTGTTTATTCAGTCTCTGTTAAGACCTGTAAAGTAGATTAAGATAACGTTGTAAAGGTGCATATAAATGTCCTTTGAAGATGCAAGGAGTTTGCTTCTTCATATTGTAGAACTTCACGTTTCCGAAGATAGCCTTATATTTTTTAATAATTTAATTTTTTTTTTTTTTTTTTTTTTATTACTTATAAATTATTGATTATGATTCATACTTGTAAATATTAGATATTATGGAAAATTTTATATTACAACTTGTGTTTCAATAGCCACGAATAGAGCGAGTCTGATTTTTGCAAGTTATTTTTATTTAAAGGGAGTTGTGTCTAATTTTGCACCGATTAGAAACACTTTCATATATATAATATATATATATATATATATATATATATATATTATATATATATATATAATATATATATTAATAAAATATATATATATATATATATATATTATATTTTAGCTGGGTAAAAAACTTTATTTAAATTGTCAAAACTCGCATGCACAGGCGATAGTATTATGGTCTGATACTGTGTGCAAAATTTCAAAGTTGCGCAACCCCCTACCCCTTGTACACATAAACCCATTTTTACGTTGTTCTCGATTCTAAAATCAACCTCAAAGTGTCTCAGATGTAACTTACTTCCGATCTCCTTTATAGCTATGTAAGGAATACAACATATTAACACACAATCTAATACACACATACATGCACTAACGTTATCTAAGAAGAGACATTGGAAATAGAGGAAGGCGGAAACGATGAAGAATTTCTTCCAAAATTTGAACTTAGGGAAATTCTCAGAATAAATTTGTGTATAAATATTTAGCGATAATAGCTGACAGGTTTCGTGTAAACTATAGGGCCACTGCTGCTATAGTTAATGCAGCATTAAAGGATATGGTGATATTGTATGAAAGTAATATGTTAGAAAAAAAAAGTTGAAAGAGATAGAGAACGTGCTGGCAAAAAGAATGCTATCAGAATGAAATTAGAAAACGCACATATTGAATGCATTGGAATTGATGGCAGAAAAGATCAAACTACAAGAAAATGGGAACCTGAATTGGAAGAGCATTATGTTATTATAAAACCACAAGATGATATTCGCATGACTCGTATTACACCAGATTCTGCCACGGTCCGATGCATTAATTATTGATGAAATAATAACTTTCTTAATTGACTCTAATAGCGAGATTTCCCTTAAATATTTTTGGAAAGACAGATACAGTGGTTATTGCCTCTTACACGAAAATGAACTTCAGTTCAGAGACATATTTTTTTTTTCGAGGCAATTGATGGAGAAACATCGGAACAAAATGAAATTAAAAATGAAATTAAGCTGGAGATTTTGAAGTTGTAAACAGCAACCTTGAAAAAATCTCGAAAATATCGTTAAACAAATTAAAACTGACCAAATTTTTTGTATGAAATGTGTATTAGTATGAAAATCATCAGAGAAACAAATCTCCAGGCACTCTTCATCATGCCAGATGGCAAACAAAAGCAAACAGGATTTTATGGTTATACATTTCCACAAAACATCCAAGCAAAGCTCTTCAAAATCTAATAAATATAACTTTAAATATAATAAAGAAAGTTTACGTACCAAGGGTGTTTTGGATAAAGTCACATTCAAAGGCAACTAATGGTGCCGTAATTTTTAATACCTGATATATTTTCTTAAAGACGTGGACAAAAAACTTGCCATGATTATGGAGAGTGTACTAAGAAACAACTCCTACTTTGCTCATTGTGAGAATGTATTTCTTGCAATGTTAGAGGACACAAGAAAAGAGATAAGAGATTTAGTTGTTCAACGAATTATTCAAGCAAGAGCAAAGAATTCCAATGCAAGAGTTTTTGAACTGTCTAAAACACTAGACTTTAATGCAGATGATTATTCGAAATTTAATGATTGGGAAAAGGAGACAGTCAAACACCCACCTGTTTTACAGGATTTAACAATTGACGAAATAAAATAATTTATATATGAGACAATTTAATACCGTTTTGTTTCCATGCCACTGCCACGGAGTAGAACAAGCGGTAAGTGTAGTTTATACAAGCGTTACAAGTAAGAATTAGATAGGAAAACAGACATCAGTAAATTTTGAATGTAATACAGTCCAGAAAAGAACTTAAGA
>SEYY01004908.1:17500-20989 GCA_009176605.1 Armadillidium nasatum | reverse complement strand
TATATATATATATATATATATATATATATATATATATATATATATATATATATATATATATATATATATATATATATGCGAATTGTAGATCAAGAGTGAGGGTGAAGAGAGAACTATCGAGTGGTTTAGCATAGGAGTGGGATTGAGACAGGGGTTTGTAATATCTCCATGTTATTTAATCTATTGATGAATGGTTTACTTAGAAAATGGAGAGAGAAGGGAAGAGTTTACGTTGAGAAATATGGAGGGTGAAGGTGAAGTGAATGTTTTACTTTTTGCAGATGATGCGGCATGTGTTGGTGGCAGAATCTGGAGAAAAGATGAGAATACTTGTGAGAGAGTTTGAAGGGAAATGTGCAAACACGAGATTGAAATTCAATCCAGCGAAGAATAAAGTTATGAGGATTGGAGGTGGGGATGAGGAAATGTGGAGGGAGGAATTGGTTTGTAGAAGTGTGAGAATGGAAACTTGAGGAGGTGAATGAATTCAAATATCTAGTAATGTTGGGTGGAAGGTAAGGGTGGGACGAAAAAGGAATAAAGAACAGAGTGGTAGAATGAATGAAAGTATTGGGGGGCCTAAGAAAAGTATGGAAGAAAGGAAAAATTTCGAAGAAAATAAAGAATAAGAATGTTTGAATGTATGTGTTCACCTTCTGTATTGTATGTGTGTGAAACATAGACGATAAGTGCTCGGTCGAGAAAAATTTCAATGTCTTTGAGATGAAAGATTTGAGAGCGATATATAATTGAGAAGGATTGATAGGATTAGAAATGAAAGAATAAGGGAGATGGGTAAATGGAAGAAGGTGTAATTGATAGAGAGGAGGAGGATGTGCTAAAATGGTTTGGTTTGGACATATGTGAAGAATGAAAGAGAACAGAATGGTTGGCAAAGGTAGATCCGATGTAGATAGGGGAAGGGTAGGGGAGGGGAAGGCCGAAGTGGAGATGGATGGATGGAGTGAGAGTGATTTTGATGGAAGGAATTTGAGTTTAGACGAGGGTAGAAGATTTGTGGAGACAGAAATGGAGGGAGGTGGTGAAAGCGTTGAAAGGTAAAGAATAGTTATGTTCGTAAGGGAATTGTGGCGGGCACCATCTCACGAAAGTGGGAAAGGTGATAGTGATATATATATATATATATATATATATATATATATATATATATATATATATATATATATATATATATATATATATATATTTATATATATATATATATATATATATATATATATATATATATATATATATATATATATATATATATATATATATATATATATATATATATATATATATATATATATATATAATATATATATATATATATATATATATATATATATATATATTATATATATATTATATATATATATATATATATATATATATATATATATATATATATATATATATATATATATATATATATATATATATATATATATATATATAATTAACATCCGCATCCGCATCCGCATCCGCATCCTCATCAAAATTAACATCCGCATCCGCATCCGCATCCTCATAAAAAATTAACATCCGCATCCGCACCGCATCCGCATTTTCGAAAATTCAACATCGCATCCGCATCCGCATCCGCACTTTCGGAAATTCAACATCCGCATCCGCATCCGCATCCGCACTTTCAAAAATTCAACATCCGCATCCGCACTTCAAAATTCGCATCCGCATCCGCATCCGCAAATTGGAAAATATGACATCCGATCCATCACTAATATATATATATATATATATATATATTATATATATATATATATATATATATATATATATAATATATATATATATATATATATATATATATTATATATATATATATATATATATATATATATATATATATATATATATATATATATATATATATTGTTTTGGATTGAACAGTAACATTTCTTCCCTATCTTCCTCTTTTTGCAGTTACCTTTATTAATAAAAATATTATTATGTTAATTATTGTAATTAATTAATTATTAGATGCATTATTTAATTAATTGTTTCTACTAACTTATGGAGAATTATTGCTTCAAAATTTCCGGTTTCCTTAAGCTGCGTGTGAATACTATGACTAACCGTACTTTAGCTACATTTTTGAATGAAACTCCACCCACTTTTGTTCTAGTTATCAGA
The DNA here is from genome assembly GCA_009176605.1 of Armadillidium nasatum. Taxonomy (NCBI): domain Eukaryota; kingdom Metazoa; phylum Arthropoda; class Malacostraca; order Isopoda; family Armadillidiidae; genus Armadillidium; species Armadillidium nasatum. The sequence goes on along the minus strand of SEYY01004908.1, from coordinate 18,832 downwards.
ATTTGATGTAAAAAAATGGAATGTGATTTTAAGCTTGAGGAGCAACAAAATTTTGGTAACTTTTTATTTTTATCTTTATATATTTTTATATATATATATATATATATATATATATATATTATATATATATATATATATATATATATATATATATATATATATATCCATGTTTTCCATTTTCTATAACTTCGGTCATGTTGTATTTGGATATTTTCTTCATATCTTAAAATAGGATTTTTTCCCTGAGTATTTAAGATGTGTGAACACACGTTGAGAACTTAGAACACAATGGCGTGAAAAGAGGTCAAATGAGGTCATTAAAGGTCAAATAAGGCGAGCCCAATGACATCCGTTGGGAATGAGATTACTAAATTAAAAGAAAAATAAATTTTTTAAACTGACTTTTTTTATTTTATTATTAATTAAAAAAATATAATATATATATATATTATATATATATATATAATATATATATATATATATATATATATATATATATATTATATATATATATATATATATATATATATATATATATATATATATATATATATATAATATATATATATAGTATATATATATATATATATATATATATATATATATATATATATATATATATATATATATATATATATATATATATATATATATATATATATATATATATATATATATATTTATATAATATATATATATATATATATATATATATTATATATATATATATATATATATATATATATATATATATATATATATATATATATATATATATATATATATATATATATATATATATATATATATATATATATATATATATATATATATTATATATATATATATATATATATATATATATATATATATATATATATAATATATATATATATATATATATATATATATATATATATATATATATATATATATATATATATATATATATATATATATATATATATATATATAATATATATATATATATATATATATATATATATATATATATATATATATATATATATATATATATATATATATATATATATATATATATATATATATATATATATATATATTGGTTTAATATAATAAGTAATGTTTTATCTGAATTATTAACAGTGTTTTTTAATTGCTGAATTGAAATGCCTGTGTTCCCTAATATTTTGAAATTTTGCTAGAATTGTCACTACCGTTAAGTAAGTAACCCTCGTTAATTTAATAATAGACTACCTATATCTATTTTCTCTCCATTTTTTCCCCCCAAAAATTTTTTATTTTGAGAAAATCATATATTTTTTGAATATATAAGAATTTAGAAAGCTT
>SEYY01004908.1:7500-12500 GCA_009176605.1 Armadillidium nasatum | reverse complement strand
TATATAAAAAAATTATTCATTCAAATTTTTTCGATTGGCTAAGCTTTGAATTTTAAAACATTTCAAGAAGTTGTGGTGAAATATATATATATATATATATATATATATATATATATATATATATATATATATATATATATATATATATATATATATATATATATATATAATATATATATATATATATATATATATATATATATATATATATATATTGGAGGTCGGTGGTGAAAGGGGATGAAATGTAGGAATGGATGCTTGTGAGGGAATTGTGGCTGGCACCACCCACGAAAGTGGGAATGGTGATAAGTGAATAATAACATATATATATATATATATATATATATATATATATATATATATATATATATATATATATATATATATATATATATATATATATATATATATATATATATATATATATATATATTTCTCTTGTTAAGAATAAAAAAATCTAAATATACCAAAAATTGATTACGAGAAATTCAGATCATTGTCAAAATCAAGTACCGACATGTGATTGAAAGACGTATAAAATAAAAGAAGCGCAAGAAAGAAGAAAGAAATGCGTTCTGAACTTTTACCATTAGAGTTCATGGAGGAATGATTATGGCTGTTAAGAAGCAAAAACATTGACCAGAGGAATGATGAGAATTAGTAAAACGAGAAGTCGAACGAGTTGTTTTGAATGTGGAGAAGGGCAATGTCAGTAGTGAAAGAGATAGAACAAGTTAAGGGGTGTGAAGAACGAATTCCGGAGCTAGGAGGTCGGCGATTCAGTTTAAATGGAATAATTATTGAGGCGAATAGCCCTAGACTTTCCCTCACCCTTCAAGAAGAGCAGTATTCATTGAAAAATTCCAGGAACATGACACATATTCCATAAATGGTCATACACAACCCTTATAAAGAGGAAGCAGTTAGGCTAATGTGAAGAAATTCTAACAGAATTGTCAAAAAATTCTAACAGAATTGTCAAGAAATTCTAACAGAATTGTCAAGAAATTCTAACAGAAGTGTCAAGAAATTCTAACAGAATTGTCAGAATAGGCAACTTTTTCCAAGCTTGCTTATCATAAGAGACAATATAATCCTTCCAATAAAAGCCACAAGAAAAAAAAATGCCAAAAATGATAACGGACGAAAGTTTGTGTTGTATGAAAGATTATGTTGGGTATTTTAATCAAGGAATTGAATTTTAGGGGCACTGGAAAGAAAAGTCATATTCCTCTGACTCATATAGATATAATATAGAAAACAGTTAACATTCAATACCATACAAAAAAGCTACTTCTATTCTGTGGAACACTCGACCATCATCTATTTTTCCTTCTGCATTTAATCTACCTTTCTTCAAGGCTTCCGCCTGAACCCGCCTGAGAGATGAGAGTTAGGTTCAGGTTCTGGATGGGTTTTCTTCCTTTTTTGTAAATGCTCCCTCCTTGAAAAGGGCTCTTCTCGTCAGTGATGGTGAACTGTAAATATATATATATATATATATATATATATATATATATATATATATATATATATATATATATATATATATATATATATATATATATATATATATATATATATATATATATATATATATATATATATATATATATATATATATATATATATATATATATATATATATATATATATATATATATATATATATAGTAGGGAATCACTTTATAGTGATCTCTGTGTAGGGACTTTGGTGTGTGATCCTGTGGCACTGGTTCTAGGAAAACCCGGTGCTCTCCTTATCTCTAAAAGTGGTGTAGAGACAGAGAGGGATCTTCAGTATGCTGGGTGTTCTTAGTTCCTCTCGCTGACTTGTTGAGAAAACTAGTAGACGGTGGTAGACACCACTTAACTTCAGGTCTCGGATAGGAATACCACTTCAAGGGAGGGACCACAGTCGAGGGCAAAAGGATCTGCCAAACTGTGGTATCCTCTTGAAGGACGGTGTAGGTAGGTTCTTCTCCTTCTAGAGGAGCCAATTCTTCTGGAGGGAACTGGTTTCTGTCTCTTCAGGAACTTCTTCTGGCTTCTGGTGTACTACCTGTTAACTACCTGTTAACCTTCTAAAATTATCTCTGAAATGAAAAGGTGTTATAAATAAGTAGTTGGTTTTCCACTTTTAATTATTCATTAAAAATATATATAGCAAACTCATTATTATTTTTGTCATATTACAAAAAAAGGGTTAAATTATTATGTAAAATAATTTTCGTAAATAAAAATTATTTATCAATTTATTAATATTCAAATAAATATTATTTTTTATAAAATATATGGAAATAGAAATTATATCAATAACTTATATAAATAACAAATATTAATAAGAAAAATATATAATAAAAAGTAAATAAAAATATTATTCCTAAATATGTGGTTATTGTTGTAGTTATTATGCATTATGCATTATGCTTTTATCACAATTTCATTCGTTGATTTTATATGACATTGTTATTAACTTATTATATAATTGTTACTAAACCTTTTAAAACAAAACAAAAAAAAATACATTTTTTAGAATTTATTTTGTTGTTATATATTATTTTATTACTTATTAAATAAACAAACACTTATTTTATTAATCAATTGGTTTACAATCACTCTGATTATATCACTTTCTTATATAATTAGATAGCACTTTTAAATCATTTTCTTTGTTACCAAAAAGAAAACTAATTTTTTAAGGGTAACTTATTTAACATTACATACATACATATATATATATATATATATATATATATATATATATATATATATATATATATATATATATATATATATATATATATATATATATATATATAGTGTGTGTGTGTGTGTGTGTGTGTGTGTGTGTGTGTGTGTGTGTGTGTGTGTGAATGTGTATGCGTATACAGTATATCTCTTTAACTTCTTAATTAATAAGTTTGAAAATTGGTGAACTAACCTCTCGGAAAAATTTCTATGAAGAGTATTTTGGGTATAATTAAAAAAAAACAAAATGTAACAAAAAGAGAAAAGGAAAAATTAGGGGTTACATTTGGAGTTAATTAAAATTTCTTCCTTACAGTTATGGGGGAAATAAACCTCTAAACTATTTTCTTCCTTACCCTTCCCCCACAAAGGGTTTTTCGCTACTAGTTTTGACGTTAATGATAAAAAGGGCTCACTTTCACGCCTTTTTTAAACTTCACGCTTTAATAATCCATGCATTTTTTTTTTTAAATTAAATTTTATTGTCTCTCTTTCTTATTCGCAAAATAGGAAATTTATTAAGGCCTATTTGTTTTAAATATTTTAATTAAAGAAAAAATATGATTTACTTTCCTTTCAATAATTCTGATGCAGTTTTACTTTAAATACATTATACATTAGCACTGTTCTATATATATATATATATATATATATATATATATATATATATATATATATATATATATATATATATATATATATATATATATATATATATATATATATATATATATATATATATATATATATATATATAAAAGGGGGAAAATGTTGAATTTAAATAGAAATGAAAAATAAGAAAGAAAACAGTTAAAAAAAAAAATTGATACAACAACATCAGAAATAATGAAAATAATAATAATAATAATGATAATAATAATAATAATAATAATAATAATAATAATAATAATAATAATAATAAAAAAATAATAATAGCAATGATATTACTAAAAAATAATAATAAAAATATTAATAATAATAATAATAATAATAATAATAACAATAACAATAAATTAATTAAATTAAATCTTATAAATTAAAAATCTATGTGAGTTAAGCTCTTTTGTAAAAATTGCAAAAACGGTTTTGTTTGATCATTTATTAAATACGTTATGATTTTAAATTAATATTAAATGTAATTAATTTTAGTAATTTTTTTTTTTTTTTGCTTTGTTTTTTTTTGTTTTTGTTTTTTTTGTTTGTTTGATGAATTGTTTGACTCTGTCCAGTTGTTTGTTTGCTTATTTATTTGTTCCTTTACTTGTTTCTTTGATTGTTTTCTTACTTATTTTATTGTTTCCTTGTTTATGTTTGTTTGTCTTTTGTTGGTTTGTTTGTTCTTGCTTTTTTTATTTGTTTTATGAACTCTTTGCTTGCTGTTTTTTTGTTCCTTTTGTTTTTTTATTTGTTTCTTTTTATGTGTTTATAGGGTGAGCTAAGATGATATATAAAAAAATTTATATATATATATATATATATATATATATATATATATATATATATATATATATATATATATATATATATATATATATATATATATATATATATATATATTATATATATATTCTTAATAGTATAATTGGACTTGTGAAATATTTATTCTTGAATGGACTAGAAGATAATTAATTCACAGTATTAAAACTCATATAGTATAGAATGTAAGTTGTCAAAATGGATTAGGTGCAAAAATTTGATAATTATTCATAGAAATTAAAAAGAAGAGAAATGAGGATAATAATATTTTTTTTTTTTCTGACGTACAAATGTGGTTACTTCAAGAATTCGTGATGTCTCCTGAATGCTTAATATGTGCTTGGATAGTTAAGTTGAACGAGATTAAATCTGATAATAAAGAAGTAATGATGATTATTCCTTAACGTATTTGTTGGAGAGGATCAGAGCTCCACTTTTTTGATAGACTATTCTAGGACTTTATGGAGGATTTACGTTGTGTTGCGTAGGAGTTTAAAGGAGTCAACAGGATTGAGCTTACCACTAAAAGGGCAAAGAAAATTAAAGGAAAGAGAAAAACAAAAGAGATGAGATGTTGAAAGGATCTGTACAAGAAGGTTTGGAGTACTGATTCGGAATCAAACTTGGTGTCTGGATCCGGAACTTCCACAAGGTTTTGGGCAGAGCCAGGGCGATTTCCATAATCCTAGATTGGACAAAATATTAACGAATAAGTATCTGATAAAAAAAGTGTCAGTAAAAAGAAACATTAAGGTTAATCAAAGGATACATGA
>SEYY01004907.1:30000-40803 GCA_009176605.1 Armadillidium nasatum | reverse complement strand
AATATAAAAGTAATTATTAATATCTATATAAATAATATTATTTTTATAAAATACATATAAATAAAAATTGTATTTTTCTTATTAGTATTTGCTATTTACATATTAATATCTATAAAAATAATATTATTTTTATAAAAAATATAAAAATAAAAATTGTATCAATAACTTATGTAAATAGCAAATACTAATAAGAAAAATATATTATAAGAAGTAAATAAAAATGTTACTCATAAATATGTGATATTATTTTTGCTATTATTTGCCTTATGCATTTAACTTTTATAATTATTTCAATAACTTAGATAAATAACAAATATTAATAAGAAAAATATTTAATATAATTATATCAACAACTTATATAAGTAACAAATATTAATAAGAAAAATATATTATAAAAAGTAAATAAAAATGTTACTAATAAATTTAGTTGATGGTATATGTTTGCTGAGTTAAGACCGAAGTGGACGTGTATTTTAAAAGTTGCTTATATATATATATATTATATATATATATAATATATATATATATATATATATATATATATATATATATATTTATATATATATATATATATAATATATATATAATATATATTATATATATATATTATATATATATATATATATATATATATATATATATATATATATATATAATATATATATATATATAATATATATAATATATATATATATATATATATAATAAAAAAAAAGTTAAAAAGTAATAAAATAATAATAATAATAATAATAATAATAATAATAATAATAATAATAATAATAATAATAATAGTAATAATAAAAATAATAATAATAATAATAATAATAATAATAATAATAATAATAATAATAATAATAATAATAATCATAATAACAATAATAATAATCTTTCGTGATTTAACATTTTAAAATAATGATAATAAAAGTCCCTTGTAAGTGTGTTTGTATGTGCGCATGTGCTAATGCGCATTCACACATAAATCATCTGGAAGAGTCATGCATATTTTTCGAAGATAAAGCAGCTGCCCAGGTAATTTTTTTCCTTTTTGCTAGCCTTATCAACATGGGGTAATAGAAGAAACTTTATTTATCGATATAGGGTAATAAAAGGTAAATGTTATTTATTGATAAAACAACATTACTAAGAAAAGATACCAAAGCCCTATTGTAAAGTAAATTACAAGTTAGTAATATTAGTAAAATTCTTGCAACTTCAAAAATTTTGTTGCAAAATAGAAAATTACAAGTTTAGATTTTACATGTTTTCAAATTGAAAATATTAGCACTAAATTAGTACCATTTTGTTGCATAATCGAAATAGTAAATCTACAAATTACAAGTTAAAAAATTAGAAATATTAGCAAATTTTTATTTGCAATACAAGCATTTGTTGCCCAATACGCTTGGATTTTACAACTTTTTAAAATTTTCTTTATTTCACTACTAAAACTCTTACAAGTCTTTTCCTACCAATAATTTCAATTTACAAGTATTTTCGCTTAAGGAAATTGTTAATTTCTTGAGAAATATCATTTATAAAATTAATTTCCAAATATAATGCATTATTTAAGAGAAAGAGATATATATAATATATATATATATATATATATATATATATATATATATATATATATATATATATATATATATATATATATATATATATATATATATATATATATATATATATATATATATATCACCTCTAGTGGGTAAAGACCTAGTGGCCTACCAAAATCTCCAAGAGAGTTACGTAGGGAAAGATGGAAACATGGACAAATTAAAAGCTGACGTGACCTGATACACGACGTTTGAAGGTGTGTAAGTCAAAGGAAGTTTGGAAAATAGATAAAGGGAGTGTGTTCCAGACTTTACCAGTAGAGTACATGTAAGATTGAGCATAGCGGTTAAGTCTGGGGTCAGAGAGTTGGACAGAGAAAAGATGAGACTTTGTAGAAAGACGAGTCGCACGAGCCCTTCTCATTGGAGGAAGGTATGCGACGAGAGAGTTCAGAAGAGCAGTGTCCATTGTAATAGCGATAGTATAAAGAGAGTGACGCAACAATTCGACGGGAAGAAAGAGACTGGAGAGAATTAGTGGGAGCAGGAGAGTTGATAAGACGAAAAGCCCTAGACTCCACCTTTTCAAGGTAGAGCTGTATGAGTGGAACCACCCCAGATGTGTGACGCATACTCCATACAAGGGCGAACAACACCCCTATGCAGAGCAAGCAACTGGGGTGGTGTGAAGAAATACTGAAGGCGCCTCAGAACACCCAACCTCTTAGAAGCTTGTTTAGAAAGAGAGTAATGTGATCTTTCCAAGAAAGATCACGAGAAAAAGAAACACCTAGAATATTAAGGAGAGATGAAGGTTTGAGTTGAGTGTTTTCGAAGAAGATATCATAGCTGTGTGGAAGATTGTGTCGAGTAGAGAGAAGGAGAAATTGAATTTTGGTGGCATTGAAAACAACCATGCTCTCTTTGTCACAATTTGAAATGCGAGATAAATCAGAGGTCAGCTACTAAAAGGCTACCTTCCTTGCGTCTATTAACTGTCGTTGAGAGGGGCGTCTTTCAAATTGAAAAGAGTAATTTAGGGTGGGGTCCTCAGCATAGGAATGGATGGGAAATAACAGAGAGAAGGTCATTAACGAAAGCAGAAAAAGTGTTAGGGATAGGACAGATAATTGAGGAACACCACTATTAATAGATTTAAAGGAAAAACGATGGCCGTCTACAACAGCTTCTATAGAACGACCGGAAAGAAAATAGAGAGAAGGTCACAGAGAGAAGGATAGATTCCGAAATAGGGAAGTTTGGAAATCAAAGCTTTGTGCCAGACTCTATGGAAAGCTTTTGATATGTCTACGCAACAACAAAAGATTCACCAAAATGCAGAAGGGCGGAGTACCAAGAGCCAGAGAGAAGGGAAAGGTGATAACCAGTAGAGAGTTTCTTACGAAAGCCATACTGGCGATCAGAGATAAGATTAGAAGAATTGAGATGTTTCCAAATCTTCCAGTTAAGGATAGATTCGAAAACTTTAGAAAGAATAGAGGTTAAAGAAATGGGACGGTAGCTAGAGGGTTGTGAATGGTCCCTCTTCTTTGGTACAAGCTGAATGAGTGCACGTTTACAGCTAGAAGGTAAGGTTGAAGCAAGAGGACATAGACGAAATAGTTTATCAAGGAAAGGTGCAATCTCGGAAGCATAAGTTTTGAGAACCACAGGATTGATACCATCAGTACCATACGCCTTCATAGTGTTAAGCTCAGTGAGAGCAGAAATGACGTGTTTGGAAGAAATTACAATTTTAGGTATAAATGAGTTGGAGGGGGTTGAAGGAGTAGGAACAGCTCAGGAATCGTCTAAGGCTGAATAAGAAGCAAAATTTGAGCGAAGAGTTCAGCTTTTTAGGAAGGCAAAACGGCAGTTGTTCCGTCAGAAGATACTAAAGGAGGGAAAGACGAAGAATCAAAGTTAGAGTTAAGTTTTTTTGCAAAATGCCAGAAAGGGTGAGAGGAAGGGCGATAGTATAGAAGAAGGGTGAGAGAAAGAGGAACCAGATGAAATATAATCCGGGATGAAATATAAGCTGCATGAATTTCTGGAGTTTGAAGGCAACGGTAGTCCCTGAAGGTAGCATCCCTGCGACGGACAGCACGAGAACAAGCAGATTTAAACCAAGTTTTGTTGGGTTTAGAAGAAGGGATAGAATATGGAATGTACGCCTCCATGCCAGAGAGAATCACCTCCGTTGTTCGCTCTGCACACTCCGAGGAAACCTTCCCACGGAAACAGTAATTATTCTCTGGAAAATCAGAAAAGTACAACCGCAAGTCAGACCAGTTAGAGACACCGAAATGGCAGAAATGTCTCCACTCCGAAGTCGGGGGCCGTTCTTGCGGAAGACTTGAAGAGAAAGGACAAGATACAGAGATAAGAAGGTGATCGGATGAACCCAGAGAAGGAAAAAGTTAACAGTGTAAAAAAGAAGTTTGGAAAAGATCAAGTATGTTGAGTTCATCACCAAGACGATCTGGGATACGGGTATGGAGATTAACTAACTTCTCAAGGGTATTCTGGATAGAAAATTTGTAGGTGAGTTCACCAGCTGGATCATGAGAAAGTATTATTATATATATATATATATATATATTATATATATTAATATATATATATATATATATATATATTATATATATATATATATATAATATATATATATATATATATATATATATATATATATATATATATATATATATATATATATATATATATATATATATATATATATATATATATATATATATATATATAATATATATAATTATATATAATATATTGCGGTGCGTTGCCCCCTCCCTCTTGCTTCTTTCTTTTCTTTACATTTGGATATTTGGTACTGCATCATGGCTAGTAATGACAACCCATCTAACGTTACCACCACTGCATCATCATCTACAGCCGTTACCTCCCAGCCGGCTGACATACTGATCACAACTGCGAATACAGTGCTTCCACTCCGGCTACCATTATTTGACAATCTTAATGTTCGCGACTGGGTTGAAAAAGTACAGTGTCAATTTCGTCTAGCAATTATTTTTGAGGACGAAGGAACAGTTCCTCCATGCATACCCATCCCTACCAGCGGCTGTCACAAGTGTCCTGCCTCCGGATACTGTCCATCTAGGTAAGTTCTCAGTCCTAACAGAACGATTACTCCAGGTCTATGAGCCGTCAGAACACGAGAAATTCCAACGCTTAAGCTTAACATCCGCAGTGCATTTTGACGGTAAACCCAGTCTGTACCTACAACGATTATCGCAGTTATGTAACGCCTGTAACGTAGGGGAGACATATATCCGCAATCGTTTCTTACATGGGTTGCCACCTGCACTAGTCATGCACCTGGCCACACTAGCTGGACCGCTGTCAGATAAATATAATTAAATCTATAACTAAGGGGCCACATATATATATATATATATATATATATATATATATATATATATATATATATATATATATATAATATATATATAATATATATATATATATATATAATAAAGTTTGGATTCTGCTGTTGAAAGACATTATTTTATCAAGGTTGTGTGTTATTGGTATGAAATTAGTTTATTGAATTAAATAATTTATGTTTAACGACTGAATTGAGGATTGATCAGTCTTATGCTATGCTGAAATACACTTTTACTTCCCGTTCAGATTTCCTTATTTTCATATTTAGTTGTTTTTATGTACGTATTCATCGGCTCTTGATGAAATCTATCCTCATAAATTTTTATGATGTCATCATCTTCACGCCCAATTGGGTGAATCCAACATCTTCTCAACCAATTAAATGGAAATAATTACCTTAGAATCTAGCTTAAATCTATGTGAGTGAATGAATTTACGTAATGGTTAATATTATTAGAGAAAGTAAAACATTTTGAACTAACAAAGTTACACTTGTTTTATGTATTAGTTCAGCAAAATATGATTTCATCTATGCATTTCTATATTCAAATATGTATTCTCTGCTTACACTACTGCGTAAAAACAGACATTTGAAGATATATAATTAGTATGTTATGAAAAGTAATGTAGGAAGATATGTAGCTACGATAATTTATCTTAGGTATTTAATCTTCTTACACATCCTTATCTCTGTGCATAGCAAAATAACAACAATCTCTAAAATCATTCTAAACATCCAGAGTATCATATATGAACGTTAGAAAATAATTAGAATATATTTAAATAATAAAAAATATGTATATGCAAATTAGACTTCAGATAGAAAAAATAATTTATTATTCGTGCTAGGGTTATGAACGATAAAAAAAATAAAGAATATACACCTTTATGATCACTTCAGTGCTCGGTGTTAATGATAAGTTATGTATAAGCAGTTAGATCCCTATAAAATGTGTTAGAGAAATTAGGATTTAAATTTGTTCAAACGTTAAAAGTTAGACAATGCAAGATGTAATAAATTATGTTTTGAAGATCATATGATATAAATGTGTACAAGGTCATACAAATTATGTGTTAGAGGGATTACAGCGTGGCTTTTCATCATATTAAAGGGTTAAAGTTCGAAGATGTGAGTAATATTAAGGAATATGTTGAAGAACGTAAGACAAAAATGTAAGTAAAAAGTTTTGATGTAAAAGTAAAAAGTAAAATTTTTTTAGTAAGTAAAAGTTTTTCGTTGATGATATTTCGGTTTGCCTTTGGTCATGCTTAAATGTTGAACTTAGAATAAAATTAGAGATAAATGTTATACGAATTAGAGTTCGGGGTAAGAAATGTATGAGTTAGAGAGATGTATGCCTTTCTTTGATCATGATCTAGTGATAAGGTAGGTTAAATACAGAGCTTCAAGTTAAATATTAATAAGGCATGGGGTGTGAAATGCATATAAAGACTAAACAAATGATGTGCAAGATAGACATGTCATTGATCATTTCTTAATGATAAAAAAGTTTGGTGAGCTATGGTGAAATAATATATATGCTGAAAGATTTAGATAAGAAATGTATGTAAGGCTCTATAAAATGCATGTTAGAGAGATGATGAAATGTTTTTGGTGATGTCGAAGTGATAAAGTATATAGAGATTTTAAGGTAATGTTGGGAAGATTAGGGTATGAAATATATGTCGATATCTATAATTGTGTGTTGGAGATATGTTAGTATGTCTTTGATCATGTTTTAATGATTAAAAGTTCAGTGAGCATTGGTGAAATAAAATACATTTTGAAGGATTTAGATAAGAAATGTATGCAAGGATCTAAAAATTGCCTGTTAGAGAGATGATAACTAATATTCGGCCATGCCGAAATGTTAAAAGTCAGTTAGTATATGGAGATTAAGTTATATGTTGAGGAGGGAATTAGGGCGTCAATTGCAATGTCAAGTTCTATAAATTGTGTGTTAGAGAGATGTCAGTATACCTTTAATGATATCTTTGCGTAAATTTTAACTTGAATATAGAGAATTAAGTTTAATGGCTATGAGTTTATGTATAACATTAATGTAAAGTTCTGTAGTTTGTATGCTAGATAGATGATGGGTTGACTTTGTTCATGCCTTAGTGATAAAGTTAAGTTAGCAGTGGAGAGTCAAATAAATGTTTAATAGTTTTGAGGTGAATAATGAGTGAAAAGTTCTATAACTTGCATACCAGATAGATACGAACATGTATTTGTTCATGTATTAATACAAAAGTTATATTAAAATACAGATATTTAAATTATATATCAATGAGGTATGGGGTGTGAAATGTATATAAAAACTCTCAGTAAATGATGTGCTAGAGGAAAATAGGCATGTCATTGATCGTGTATTAATGATAAAATGTTTAATTAGTTATAGTGAATTAAGATATTCGTTGAAAGATCTAGTCCGGAAATGTATGTGAGGTTCTATAAATTGCATGTTAGAGAGATGATGATATTTGTTCGACTATGTCGAAGTGTTTAAGCATATGGAGAAAAAGTTATATGCTAAAGGGATTAAGGTATGAATGTATGTCAAGTTCTGTAAATTGTTTGATTGAGAGAGGAAAACATGTTTTTGGTTTTATCAAAGTGCTAAAAGTCAGGTTATATATGGAGATTAAGATTTATGTTGAAAGAAATAGGGTATGAAATGTGTGCCAGAGAGATGTCGGCATGTCTTTGATCATGCATAAGTGTTTAAAGGTAGATTGTATATTTAGTTTTAAAGTAAAAGTTGTGAAACGTAGGGTGAGAAAGGTATAAGAAGGTATGAATTAATTATATTATATGGGTGACCATGAATATTCAAATTATATATTGTAGTTTTGGTTGAACAATGAATGTAAAATACTATAATTTGTATGTCAGATAGATACTAGCATGTCTTTGTTCGTGTATTAGTGATAAAAGTTAGGCTACATGTTTAAATTTATAACGCATACTGAGAGACTTAGGGCAAAAACTTATATAATGTCTTTGATAAGTGTTGCAGAAATGTTTGAATGCAGTGAGAGAGCATTAATACAGTGTAAATAAAGGCCTTCAGTTTGTGTTAGGGAAATGTTTTGTGAAACAAATATTTTTGAGGGGAGGTTTAATAGCATTAAATGAGTGTGATGTGCTTGTTAGAAGTAATTATGCATGAATTTTGCTTTGATATGTTAAGAATAACAGTGTGTGCGTAATGGTAAAATCTAGTTTAGGTGGTTATAATTGCTGTGTATGCGAATAAATGTGTATTTGATTGGGTGGGTGAGTGAGTGTATGTGGATATGATTGAGTCCCTTATACGCATCACGTACTTTACTGCACAAAATAAGGTTAAAAACGTTAAAAAATCTAAAACTTGCAAAATAAAAAAGAAAAACATTTTTAAAATATTTCAAAACTTACAGACTAAAAATGAAAATCAATAAAAATTCAAGTGGAACAATAAAATGTAGAAAATAAAATGAAAAAACAGACAGGAAACTAAAATTAAATATACATATTCGAATTGAAACTCTGAAATTTAAAATTAAACCGGAAATAAACAAATACTTACAGTAAAAAATTTAAAAACTTGCAAAATAAAAATGAAAAACAATAAAATTTTAAATGAAACATTAAAAAGAATAAAGATTACAGATGAAATGCTGTTTATGCAATGAGTTATTTAGTAGAAGAAGCAATGAGTTGATATATTAGCTTCTTAAATCAACACCACATGTTTGAAACATACTATCACATGTTTATATTATTTTTTTAATGAAATAAAGTGGCTGTTATGTTTATGATGTAATAGAATGAAACTACATTAATGGAAAATAGTATCAGTTAAGTTAGCGAGTGTTTATAATGCATGATTGTAAATTATGAATGAATGAAAGGGAAGAATTGAGACTTAAAACGGAGAAAGGAGGTATCTCATGAAGCAAGTGAAGGACTGGATATGTGAAAATACAAAGGATGAAAAGTTCCAAAGTGAAGGTATAGAGATCTTAAAACGGAAAAGATTTGAGTACGTGAAGGTGATGAAGTTGGTATATGCAAAAGGAAAGGTATGATGACCTTAAAATGGAAAAAGGTAGGAATCGTTAAACAGCATAAAAGTTTGTTAATTAAGAAAAATAAATATGGTTAGCAACCTGGAAAAGATTTTTGAGTGGCTGGATATGTTTTTGCCTCTGTGTGTGTTTGTGTGTCAGTGATTGAATGAGTGTATGATTATATATTTATTTGGGAATTAATACATGTGAGTGTATGTGTATATTAATGTATATGAGTGTATGTGTCTGTGTATTTGATTATATATGTATCCTAGAGTATGTTTGTGAGTGTGAATGCATGATATATATATATATATATATATATATATATATATATATATATATATATATATATATATATATATATATATATATATATATATATATATATATATATATATATATATATATATATATATATATATATATATATATATATATATATATATATATATATATATATATATATATATATATATATATATATATATATATATATATATATATATATATATATATATATATATATATATATATATATATATATATATATATATATATATATATATATATATATATATATATATATATATATATATATATATATATATATATATATATATATATATATATATATATATATATATATATATATATATATATATATATATATATATATATATATATATATATATATATATATATATATATATATATATATATATATATATATATATATATATATATATATATATATATATATATATATATATATATATATATATATATATATATATATATATATATAGTATATATATATATATATATATATATATATATATATATATATATATATATATATATATATATATATATATATATATATATATATATATATATATATATATATATATATATATATATTTGAGTTTATGTGTCTGTGTATGTGCGCATGATGTTTTGGTATTGTATGTATATGTAGGAATATACTTTAATGTATTACTTTAAAAATTAAGAAAATCTGGGTAAAAAAATAGAAATAACAAATTATTTTAGTTATAGCTTTGTGAAGAAAACGATTCTTAGTTTAGAATAAATTAAATAATATGCAAAATAATATATGCATGATGAAATAAAATATAAATGCAAAGAATGCTGAGTGTATTATAATTGAAAAAATAAATATTGGGTAAAATGGAACTTTAGAATTTGTAAAATTGATGTACGTGGTGCGCATGAGATTATTTGGGAATTGTATGCATGTACTCTAAAGTATTGCGTTAAAAATTTAAAAAAATCTGAGTAGAAAAGGAAACTTACAAATTATTTTAGTTATAGCTTTGTAAAGAAAACGGGCATTAGTTTAGAATATATTAAATAACATAGAATGATAATATACGTATAGTGAAATAAAATGTAAATGCAAAAAATGTATGGTGGAATAAAATGGAATAAATAAATGATGATAAAATGGAAATTTAGAAATTTGTAAAACTGATGTACATTTTTCCTCTTATTTTAGAAAGATATCATGGTCTAGTGGCTAAAGTGCTTGAATTCGAATGTGATGTTTGCAAGTTCGAATCTCGTAGTGGTAGATTTGAATTCTATATTTTTTACAAAACATCAACGTAAAAAGTATATGACAGAAAATCTACGGAGATGGAAACCATGTTTTTAGAAGATCCAACACGCACCCTCTTTTGAGGAAACTCCGAATTCCGAAACACTTCTACGAGGGGGACTCCGTTCTCCCCTCTTC
>SEYY01004907.1:0-25000 GCA_009176605.1 Armadillidium nasatum | reverse complement strand
TATCAAAAGTTCCTTTTCAATACTTGATAGGTGCTCAATTTTAGGTTCGTATAATGTTATAGGTAAAGTCTGATGATAGTTCCGTGAATGGTTATTATTATTTTTATTATCATTATTATTATTATTATTATTATTATTATTATTATTATTATTATTATTATTATTATTATTATTATTTTTATTATTATTATTATTATTACTATTATTATTATAATTATTATTTTCTCGCATTTGAGAAGGGTATACAGCTACTTTTTATATTATTTAAAAGTTAACAATTTAGTTAATATAGGCACCACAATAGAAAACAATAAAAGTAGAAATGCTCCTCCTGCTTGAAAGAGTTTTGTTTCGTTGCAAAATTTTAATATAGGTAGAAATTTTTTCACTAGTTTAGTCATTCTGGTATATATACAGTTTCAATATCATTAGGTAACATATTTATAAGCAGTACTACCCTGATGGTGTTTTTAGGTTGGAGGTAACACAATAAATAACGGCAAAGTCTTGGTGCTACTTCTTCATACTCTTTAAGAAACATAAATTTTTCTATGATGTTCATCGTTGTGAAATTTAGGAGTAAATGATGTTTTTCGCAAATTCTTGTAGTATATAAATAAATATATATATATATATATATATATATATATATATATATATATATATATATATATATATATATATATATATATATATATATATATATATTATATATATATATATATAGTTTTAAAATAGAGGCGAAACTTAGATGTGAAAAAGCGGGCGAGCTTAGATTAAAAAAAGGGCATCATGTTTTGTCTATATTCAGTCTGCCTCCCATACTGGTGAAGTGCTCGCACCTTTTCTATCAGTTCTCTTTCTCTCTCTGTTATTGTAATTACATTGATTTTCAAGGCTTGAAAATTTTATAGGTGTACAAAAGTTTTTCCTATTGCTACTACTACAACTACAACTACTACTACTACCACTACTATTAACATTAATATTCATGATAATTATAATAATTTCTTCTTTTACAGATTAACTTCAAGTAACGAGACAAAATGGTGCCATTCTGCTTCAAATTCGAAAGCATGAGATTTCGCGCAAGTGATTTTATAATATTTATTTTTAATTTACAACTTTTTTTATTTCATGTTTGTTTTTAATTTAAATATTATTTCATATTTGCTCTTTACTTTTAAATTTTTTAAAAAATTTAAAATTTTGATTTCTATAATTTTCTGCTTTCAATATTTATTTGCAACTTATTTATTTTTATTTTTAAATTTTTAATTTTAATTTTTTAATTTTGTTTTTAAATTTTATTTTTTAAATATATACCTTTATTTATTTTTTAATTTTTATTTTTTAAATTATTTTGTTCTTAAGAACTATTATTTTGTATGTATGTTTTTTTTTTTATTTATTTATTTATTTTTTTACGAGATTTTCTACTTTTATAGATCCAGTCATTCTGTGGTATGGCTTGTGCTTTAGGCGGCTGTGGCAACTGTGAATTCAATAGCAGTTGACGAAGAGGAGGATCCAATGGACAACGGGCAAAGTGGCGAAATGATCCTGGTGCAGGATCTAGCGGTGTAGCTAGAGTAGAAAAGGAACCTCCACCGTTAATGATGACGAAGTTGACTTTGTGGATGATGATGAGCAAAGAAGAATCTTTAGCTTCGAGGTCGACAATGCATCAACCTCTATTACACCCGATGGAAATAACCGAGGGGTAAATGTATCTCATTAAAATATTTTTATATTGAAATAAGAAGAATACAATAATTTTATAATTCAAGGAGACCCTTCGACTAAGGGTCCCCACTTTTGGGGGAGAAAAATTCACCCCAATTTCTTTTCAACAGTTTTTTTTAGTAAAATCTATACTGATAACAAATATGTAAAAAGCTTTTCATAAATCTCAACGGTTCCTGAAAAAAAGACTTTTAAAGCAACATCTGTCGAATAATCTTGAATTTGGCAGAATGTGGGGCCCTCAAAGGGAACATTTTTTTTCAATTTTTAAAAACATTTTGAAATACTTTTATAGAAAATTTCCTCCTGTTTCCAATATGTAATTAATTTTCCATAATTCCAAATGGTTACTGAGATATGATCATTTAAATTATGGCATGACACCCAAATTTTTTTTATATTGAGAGACTCCAACTTTTGGGAGAATAAAAATTTATCCATCTGTTTTTCCATCAAACGTTTATTAGTAAAATCTCTGTTGATTCCAAATCTGTAACTTGTTTTTCATAATTCCAAACGGTTCCTAAGAAAAAGACTTAAGATGACACCCGTCAAACGACCTTGAATCTGGCGGCATATCTCTTACAAAGAAATTTAAAAAAATAAAAATAAAAAAAAAATAAAAATAAATTTTGAAAATTTTTTATAGCAAATGTTCTCCTGACTCCAAATATGTAATTAATTTTTAATAATTGAAAATGGTTACTGAGATATGACCACTCAAATAAATCTCAGAGGGAGACCCTCCAACATAAGGACCCAAACTTTTGTCGAGAAATTTATTTATTTTTTATTTTTTATTTTTTTTAAATACTCACGAAATTTTATTTCCCCATTGTCCAATATGTAACCGATTCTTTTATGATGCAGACTGTTTATAAACCATAAAGATAGTGAATGTAACAAATTAAGAATATGTGAAAGGTGTGATATTATTTTTACATTTTAATATGATGTGGAAGCGTATAGAAATAATGAACGAGTTAATGGAAACGGTAATACTGTTGTCGATATGATTCCTTATTTGCTAGTATGTCAATTAGTGTACTACAAATGTTGTGAAAAAGAATTTAGAGACAGTCAGTGTGAAAACTGCGATACAAGGTGAGCAGAAGTATTTTACCTGAGTATGGAAGCCGAAAATGAGTATAAACGATGGCACGTTGATAAATTTACTAATTATGTTTTATTTTTCTGAAGACAACCCAAAAGTTCAAATAATAGTAGACGCTATAATGGCGGTAAATTTTAATTCCAATTTGTATACAGGAAATTGTTAGCTAGACCTGGTGCAGATGCTATTTTAAGTAATCCTTTAAAAAGGGAAACAAAGGCAATTACTGTTATTGCTTAACATAACATAACATTCAAGGATACTCTGCTTTAAATTCTAAGCGCATTAAAGAAATTACCTAAATGCATTGCAATTATTGGTGAAATTGCTAAGGAGTTCTTCCCTAATAATTTTCTGAATGGAGGCACAGCTAACTATGGAGGCCCTATCCCTGATATTTCCATATTTGAGGCTGCTAGAATGAATGAGATAGAAAGCCGTCAATTTAATTACTGATTTTTATAATTCATATGCCAATAGAGGCTACGATAATAAAGCTGAATGTATAAAATACTGAAAGCAGGATGTTGATATTTTAAGAAAGAGTTTCGAAAAGTTTAGAAAAATGTTCATGAATATGTTTAAAATTGATTGCCTAACTGAATGTTGTTCTATTGTTTCTTTATGTTTTATGATATTTAAAACCATTTCAAGAAACCTAAAACTATACGAAATATAGGTCGGGAGAGCCAAAAGCACAATTTGTTTGAAGGAATATGTTGGCTAGTATTCTTGGAGAAGTATTATGGCCAATCTATTGCTCATGGTCGAGATGGAGGTGAACGCGTCTTCAAACTGAGGAATATGTGTGCGTTTCCTGATGGTATACTGAAATCCCTTCTTCAGGATATACGCTAATTAACGGGGACATGTTCGTGGCTATTAAAAATATAGAAAATGATGATGATTTTAAGGCAAAGAAATAAACAATAATGACGTGAAATGGGAGCTACAGTAACTGTAGTAAAGAAGAGAATCGTCTACTTGTTTCATGGCTGGCTGTATCTGGCACGGGCATCAGAGCTATGAGAAAGGTAAAATTGAACATCGAGGCGTTTCCATTTTTGAAAGGTATCAGGAAATGAAGCAACAAGAAGCAGGTTACGCAGCTGCAGAATTTGAAGTTTGCGTGTAAGGGAATGTGAATGGCTTAAGATGACGGAAGAATGCATTGTAAGAATTCGACAGACTGGCAAAGTAGAGCTTTTGAAGGTGCATGTTAACAGGATAGGCAATGATGTGGTCAATCACCGACTAATCATTGGTGAAGCTCTATATGGTGGCCGACTAAACCTTTCGTCTACTATTATAATTCAACTAATGGAACCACTAAAATCTACTATGTAAGTTTTACACCCTAGTACCATGGGTCCAAAAGACCAGGTGGTGTTCTGAAAAAAAACTGGTTGGTGATCAGCTCCCCATCATCAACGAGTACTTTCAAGAAATGGACAAATATTTCAGAGTATCATACCTCCGTGTCCTTCTTTCACAGGATTTATATACTCCTGTTTTAATAGTAAGGTATGAAGGAAGACTCGTGTTCACGTGATGTAGAACATGTGCTAAAGAAGGCCAGGATGGAAAATGTACTAATACTGAGAGACCAAGAAAAGATTTTCGGTGTTTATACCACCCCTGAATTAAAACTGGCCATGGAAAAAGGATATAAGATCTTACAAATCTATGAGGTTTGGGTATTCAAGGTTCTGATTGGCTTGTTCATTGAGTGTGTCCAAATGTTCCTTAATTGGAAAAATGAGGCATCTGGTTTTCCTGCAAGTATCTTAGATATTTATGATTGTGAATTTGATGTCTTCATTGCTACTACATTTTTTCAAAAGGAAAGTGTCAAACTTGACAAGGAATAAATCAAAAACAACCTTTTGCTTTGTCTCAATTCTCTATGGGGTAAAATTAAAGAACGATCCCCAAACATAGAGAATATTATCTAGCAAAATGCTTGGGAACTGTTTATATAAGATGAATTTGAAGCTTGTAACATCGAGGTCGCTGGAGGCAAGCATATTGTCACCGGAGTAAAAGTGCGAATGCAGATAATTCGTCTAAGGCTACGAACCTTGCCGCCACCTTATTTACCACGGCTTATGCACGCGTAAAACTGTTCAGACTTCTTGAGCAGGTGGGTCATAGGGTCTTATACTGGAACACAGACAGATGCGTCTACGTTGAAAAGAATAGTGAACATATCCCTCCGACAGGAAGGTTCCTCGGTGACTTAACTGATGAGTTTGAAGAAGGGACAACTGGTAACACTCTTGTATGCACAGGTCCTAAATCGTACGCTGCACGAGTATTAAAGTACAGTGGTAAAGTCTACCATACTCTAAAAGCTAAATGTTTAACTCTCAATAAAACTATTTCACGAGTTTTTAATTATGAAGCCATGTTAAAATAGTTAGATAAAATTGATAGATTCTAATGATGACAAAAAAGAATGTGTGATAGGATATGAACAGTATTATGAAAGTCTCAGGGGTAAGGATGTAACTGTAACTGCAATAGAACAAATGAGAAATCCAAAAGGGGATCCGACGTTATATAAAATAGATTTCAATAAAGATTTCGTTTGCAAAAATACTAATGTTAAAAAAACAGGCACACACATTGAATATAAGATTCATTCAACCACGTTTAAAGCTAATAAAAAGGGTGGGGGTTTCAATAATAATATACATAAAAAATTGCAAACGACATCCATAAAACGAACACTATTAAAAAATACCGTTCGCACAGTTCCCTTTGGGTATATGGGTCACCTCTCTCCCCTATAAGCACGTCACTGGCCTTGTATATATATATATATATATATATATATATATATATATATATATATATATATATATATATATATATATATATATATATATATATATATATATATATATATATATATGCAATTTTATAACTGCTAATGATGTTATAATATCGAGGAATCGAACCCGGGCCCAAAAGATGGAAGTCCGTTGTGTTGACAACTACTCCACTGATGGTTCAAAAGGAAATAATCCAGAACTTCTACTGACATTTCTCGCCTAGTAAAAAGTCCCTTCAATATTTCCCCGACCACAACTTGGGCGTAGCGTCAACATGGACCAGGCTCTTTCCTGAGTATAAACCGCAGTGCAAATGTTATAATTTTGATAACCACTATGATAAATCAACAGTGGAATCATTATTTACAATTTTATAACTGCTAATGATGTTATAATTTCGAGGAATCGAACCCGGGCCCAAAAGATGGAAGTCCGTTGTGTTGACCACTACTCCACTGATGGTTCAAAAGGAAATAATCCAGAACTTCTACTGACATTTCTCGCCTAGTGAAAGTCCCTTCAATATTTCCCCGACCACAACTTGGGCGTAGCGTCAACATGGACCAGGTTCTATCCTGAGTATAAACCGCAGTGCAAATGTTATAATTTTGGAGTGGAGTAGTGGTCAACACAACGGATTTCCATCTTTTGGGCCCGGGTTTGATTCCTCGAAATTATATCATCATTAGCAGTTAGAAAATTGTAAATAATGATTCCACGGTTTATTTATCATAGTGGTTATCAAAATTATAAATATATATATATATATATATATATATATATATATATATATATATATATATATATATATATATATATATATATATATATATATATATATATATATATATATATATATATATATATATATATATATATATATATATATATATATATATATATATATATATATATATATATATATATATATATATATATATATATATATATATATATATATATATATATATATATATATATATATATATATATATATATATATATATATATATATATATATATATATATATATATATATATATATATATATATATATATATATATATATATATATATATATATATTTTTATTTTTAAAGAACGCCACCACTCACGGGCAGAGCCGTTTCGAGGACGAGGAGGGGGCACACACAAGGGGGAAGAAAACTTTTTCACATAGGGAACTCACACACACACACACAAAGGGAGAAAACTCGTTTAACCACAAATACGTCTAACGCACAACCCTCAGGTGGGCTCTGTCGGAAGCCTTGAAGAGTGGAAGATTAAATACAGGAGGAAAAATAGATGATGGTAGAGAATTCCACAGAATAGAGGTGGCTGGAAAGAAGGAGGTACCACAACGGGCTAGCCTGGGATTTCCTACATCCACACAAAATTGATGCGAAAGCAGGGCACCCCTTGTGCAACGAGGACGACGCAATAGTGGAGGAATGAGGACGCATAAGAGGACAATTCCCTCGAGCACCTGCCATTGTAGTACCTGTAGAAAAGAGATAGCGCGCCAACGTCACGTCGCAGAGATAGAGGGTCAAGAGAGTTTGAAAGTAGGGGACAGTTTATTAATCTCTTAGCCTTAGACTCAACCCTATCCAGAAGAGAGGAGGAGCCAGAACCCCCCCAAATGTGAGAACAGTACTTCATACAAGGGCGAATAAGACCCTTATATATTTGGAGTAACTGCTCAGAAGAAAAAAATTCTCGCAACCTGAACAGAATTCCCAGCTTTTTAGAGGCCGCTTTAGCAACCATTGTGATATGTGGTTTCCAAGACAATTTATTGTTTATGTTAAGACCAAGAATGTTAATGTTATTTACAGGTGAGACGGGAGAACCATCGAAGAGGATAGGAAAATTAGGAGGTGTTTTTGAGAGGGAGATGTGAAGAATATGAGCTTTTAAAGAGTTGAATTTCACAAGGTTACTATGACCAAACCGGGAAATCCCATTCAGATCGGCAAGAATAGAATCGGAAAGTTGAAGACGAGAAGCAACTCTAGAAGCAAAAGAGGGAGCAGATTTGAAATGAGTAGAAGAATGTAGAGTTGAGTCATCAGCATAAGAGTGAACAGAGTTAGAAGTGCAGTTGAGAAGATCGTTAATGAAAAGTAAGAATAAAGTTGGAGATAAAACGGAACCCTGAGGAACACCACAGTTGGCAGAAAAGGAGGAAGAGGTCGCTCCATCTACAAGTGCTGAAATGGAATAATCTGAGAGAAAACTAGACAAGAGTAAGAAAAGAGAAGGAAGAAACCAAAAGGAAGGGAGCTTGGAGAGTAGTGACGCATGCCATACCCGGTCAAAAGCCTTGGATATGTCAAGCGCCACCAACACAAGACTCTCCGAAGTCCCTAAGGGCAGAAGACCATAGATCAGTAAGATAGGAAAGTATGTCACCAGTTGACCTCGAGCGTCGAAAGCCATACTGATGATCAGAGAGAAGAGAATGAGACTCCAAATGATCCAGGAAATGAGAGTTGAGGAGAGTTTCAAAAATTTTAGACAGAACACAAGTGAGAGCTATAGGTCGATAGTTAGAAGGGTCAGAGCGGCTACCTTTTTTCGGGATCGGCTGAACAAATGCACGCTTCCAGCATTGAGGAAAAGTATTAGTATTAAGACATAGAGAGTAGAGCTGAACGAGGACAGGCGCTAACTCGGAAGCACACTCCCTCAGAACACGAGGAGGAATGCCATCCGGGCCACTGGCCTTCCTGACTTTCATAGATTTCAGGATCCCATGCACCCGATCATGAGTAATTACAGGTACAGACATGGGACATCTGAGAGGAGAAGGAGTATTAGGAGGGATGCCAGAATTGAGCAGGGTGGAATTAGATGAGAAAAGGAGGCCGAAGAGATTAGCCTTTTCAGAGGGAGTATTAGCTACAGAACCATCAGAGCGAATAAGAGGAGGAAAGGCAGATTTACAGAAGTTGTTAGAGATATTTTTAACAAGATTCCAGAAATTTTTATCAGTAGGAGAGCCATGGAGGCCAGCACACTTCCTTTTGCATGAAAGTACTCTTAGTCCGTCGAAGAACATCCCTGCAACGATTCTGAGCTGAATGAAAATTAGCAAGAGTGATAGGAGAAGGAGAGTTTTTCCATTCACGATAAGCATTGTCTCTCTCTCCGAAGGGCAAGAGAACAGTTGCCATCGAACCAAGGATTTTGAGGAGAAAAAGATTTAGTTGAAGATGGAATTACGGCCCCTACCTTTTAAGCAGAGACAGGAGAATCCCCCGTGACAAAGCAAGATTCACTCCAATGATAGTTAGCAAAGAAGCCATATTAAACTTCCGTCAGGATTGGGGAGAAAATTTTAAATTTGGCCAAATTAAAGGCCAATATATCCCGATACACAACACTTAAAGGTGTGCAGGTCATAAGAAGTTGAGAAAATAGATGAAGGTAATGTGTCTCAGACTTTACCACTAAAATACATGAAAGATTGAACATAGAGGTTAAGTCTGAAATCAGAGAGTTGGATAGAGAAAGGATGAGAGTGTTTAGAAAGCCATGTCGGACAAGCCTTTTTTAATGAAGGAGATGCTTGACAGGAGAGTTCAGAAGAGCTATGTCCATTCTAATAGCGATAGCATAGAGTGAATGACGCAACAATTTGATTGGCAGAAAGATTCGAGAGAATTAATAACAGCAGAAGAGTCTATAAGACGAAAAGTACTAAACTCCACCTTTTCAAGGAGAGCTTCATGACTGAAACCACCATAGATGTGTGATTCATACTCCATATAGGACGAACAACACCCCAATAAAGATAAAGCACCTGAGGTGGAGTGAAAAATTTTTAAAGGCCCCTCAGAACACCAAATCTTTTAGAATCTTGTTTAGAATGAGTGGTAGTGGTATCTTTCTAATAAAGATCACGAGAAAAAAGAAACACAAAGAATATTAAGGAGAGATGAAGGTTTGAGTTGTGAGATCTCACAAAAGCTATCATAGTTCTGTGGAAGGTTGTGTCTATTAGTGTGATGGTAGATTTGAGTTTTGAAGGCATTGAAAACGATCAGTTTCCTCTGCTCTAATTTGAATTGCGAGATAGATTAGAGGTAAGTTGCTCCAATGCTGTTTCCTTCCTTGCGCCTATTAACTGCTGTTTGGAGGTGCGACTTTCAAATTTAAAGGAATATTGAAGTATTGAGCCATCGGCAAAGGAAAGAATAAGAGATCAAGTAACAGAGAGAAAGTCATTAATGAAAAACAGAAAAAGTGTTGGGGATAGGAGAGACCTTGTGGACCACTACTATTAATAGTATAATGGATGAACGGTGGATATTTACAAAAGCTGCCTTAGAACTACCAGAGAGGAAATCAGAGATAAAGCCGCAGTGAGAGTGATAGATTTTGAATGAGGGAAGTTTAGAAATCAAAGCTTTGTGCCGGACTCTATTGAAAACTTTCGATATCTCCAGCGCGGCAGTAAAAGATTCACCGAGATGCCGAGGAACGGAGAATCAAGAATCAAAGAGAGGGGAAACTAGATAACCAGTAGACCGTTTTTATTGAAAGAAATACTGGGGATCAGAGATAAGATTAGAAGTAATGAGGAATTTCCAAATTTTCTTGTTAAGGGTAGATTCGTAAACTTTAAAAAGAAAGGAGGTTAAAGAAATGGGACTGTAGTTGGAGGGTTGAGAAGGGTTCCCCTTTTTCGGCTCAGGTTGAGTGAGGGCAAGTTTCCAACAAGAAGGAAAGATTAGCTATATATATATATATATATATATATATATATATATATATATATATATATATATATATATATATATATATATATATATATATATATATATATATATATATATATATATATATATATATATATATATATATATATATATATATATATATATATATATATATATATATATATATATATATATATATATATATATATATATATATATATATATATATATATATATATATATATATATATATATATATATATATATATATATTAGGGATGGAGCGATACCAAAATTTTTACCGATACCGATACCGAAAAATTAGCCGATATTACCGATACCGATGCCGATAACCGATACCATAATATTATTATATATATAATATTATTATATAATATATATATATATATATATATATATATATATATATATATATATATATATATATATATATATATATATATATATATATATATATATATCAGATCCAAGTAAGGCTCTAAAGCCTGTCAGTGGGGCCAGCACTCGTCTCTATCTAGATCTGCCGTAAATAATTCCATCTGCCACCAACTGTTCCATCATAGGCAGCTGATGCGCCTCAGTGAATCCCGAACTGACTCCATTCATCTCTCATTTGTCTCCCTCTCGGTCTTCTTAATCTTGGCCTGCACTCTCACCTCCTGCATCCTCCACACGTGTCCCAACCATCTCAGTCTTGTTACATCTATCTTTTGATTAATTGCTTCAACCCCTATACTTTATCTAATTCTTTCGCTTCTTATCCTCTCCTTCCTGGTTCTTCCCACCATCAAACGCAACACCCTCATCTCTGTTGCTTGAATTCTGCTTTCTTCTCTTGTTGTCGCACTCCAAAGTCTCCGTTCCATATTACAAAATTGAGGTTAGAGTACTTTCAAAAATTACTTTCTTTACTCCTATATCCATTCTTTTGTCTGCCAAGACTGGGTACAGCGCTCACACCATTCTTCCGTATTTCTCCATTCCAGTTGGTGATTTCCAGCATATTACTTCATTCCCTTGTGAATTACTTTCTCCTCCCCAAATATTCACATCTCTCTACCACAATCACCTCCTCGCCATGCACCTTCAGCACAAGCTCCTCTTCCTCTTCCTCTTCCTCCCTTCTAATTATTAACAGTTCTGTCTTTTCAACATTCACGATCAATCCCACCTCTTTTAGCTTT
Source organism: Armadillidium nasatum (assembly GCA_009176605.1). Lineage (NCBI taxonomy): Eukaryota > Metazoa > Arthropoda > Malacostraca > Isopoda > Armadillidiidae > Armadillidium > Armadillidium nasatum. The sequence continues at coordinate 13,369 of SEYY01004907.1, read as the reverse complement.
TCAGCAAAACTTGTTATCACCTCTCTTAACTTTTCTCTATCTTGGCTCTCTCTCTCTCTATATATATATACATACATACATATATATATATATATATATATATATATATATATATATATATATATATATATATATATATATATATATATATATATATATATATATATATCAGACTTTACTAGTTGTTGTGTATATAAGATTAGGCATAGCGGTTCAGTCTAGGATCAGACAGTTGAACAGAGAAAGGATAAGACTGTGTAGAATATCGTGTTACACAAACGTGTTCTCAATGGAGGAGAAAAGCAACGGGATAGTTCAGAAGAGCAGTGTCCATTGTACTAGCGATTGTATATAGTGAGTTACGCAGCAGTTCTACGGGCAGAAAGAGACTGGAGAGAATTAGTGAGAAAGGAAGAGTTCTTAAGAAGAAAAGCCAGACTCCACCTTGTCAAGGAGAGCTGTGTGAGTGGAACTACTCCGGATGTTATGAGGCGTTTTCCATACAGGGGAGAACAAAACCCCTATAAAGATAAAGCAATTGGATTGACGTAAAAAAATCGCGAATGCCCAACAGAATACTCAACCTATTAGAAGCTTGTTTAGAAAGAGAAGTAATGTGATCCTTCCAAGAAAGACCACTAGAGATTATTAAGGACAGATGAAGGCTTGAGTTGCGTGTTTTCGAAGATGTTATAGTTTTGTAGAAGATAGTCTCGAGTAGAGATATGGAGGAATTGAGTTTTTGAGGCATTGAAAAAAACAATGTTTTCTCTTCCTCTTCCTCAATTTCTTCCTCAGATATTCCAAGTCAACCTTTCTAGTGTCAAATAACTGTTGCTGGGAGGGGCACCTTTCAAACTGAAAGGAGTAATGATTGGTGAGATCATCAGCATAGGATTGGATAGATGATGAAGTAATAGAGAGAAGCTTATTAATGAAAAGTTTAAAAAGTTTTGGGGATTGGACAGAATAAAGAGGAACACCACTATTAGCAGATTTAAAGTATGAACGGTGGCCGTCTACAACAGCAGCTATAGATCGATCAGAAAGAAAATCAAAGAGGATGATAAATTCTGAAAGAGGGAAGTTTAGAAATCAAAGATTTGTACCAGTCCCTATCGAAGGCTTTCGAAATATCCAGCAAGATAGCAAAAGATTCACCGAAATGCCGTAGAGTGGAAGACCAAGAGTCAGAGAGAATAGAAAGAGATCACCAGTACAGCGTTTCTTATGGAAGTCATACTAGCGATCAAAGATAAGATTTGAAGAATTGAGATGCTTCCAATTGAGATTTGAAAACTTTAAAAAGAACGACGCTCCTCGAAGCATCTCTGAGGCTGCTTTGAGTTTATCCTTTTTTTTTTTTTTTTTTTTTTTTTTTTTTTTTTTTTTTTTTTTTTTTTTTTTTTTTTTTTTTTTTACAAAGGTATTTAACGAATAAGCGCTTGTAAATTTGGAACATGAGAAGGAAGTAGGGGGAAGGAGAAGTGGGAGCATAGACACTCCAATATGAGTCGAGGTACATTAGAGACCCTCTGAGAAGGTGAAAAGCGAAAAGGAACGAACCAAAGGGCTAGGAAGTGAAACGAAATGGTCTAGATTCTAGACCATACTGTCACTCCCCGGAGTATGCCTAATAAAGGGTACTTGCATCGCTTTGGAGGGCGATACGTTCTCCCCTACACACACACACACACACATACGCGGCTATATTACGTTTTCACGACATATCTTTTGCTACCCCACTCACGGCGACCAAAACGCATTTTCCAGTGATAACACGACATTGTGCCAAATACAACGACATTACGAACTGAGGTTTACACACGATACTTATCGATATATTTTTTCGATTTAAATGGCATTGGTTGAGTTCTTTATTATAAACTTCACTATTAAATGTTGAATATGCCAAAATCTTTTTAAATTTGCAATTGAGCTATATATATATATATATATATATATATATATATATATATATATATATATATATATATATATATATATATATATATATATATATATATATATATATATATATATATATATATATATATATATATATTATATATATATATAATAAAAATTTATTATTATTATTATTATTATTATTATTATTATTATTATTATTATTATTATTATTATTATTATTATAATTCGAATCGAAAGGAATAATTCCCGATCTAAGGTTTTGGTACTCTTTTTCTTAACTGGAACGTTTTTTGATACTTTTTCTCTTCGGAAATGATGAATAAATTAAATATTTACTGAAATATGTTATATATATTATATTTAAAAACAAATTTGTTAAGAAAAAAACGAATTTCATTTTGATAATATTCAAATTCGAATCGCTAATATTGTATAATAAGTATTATTAGTGAAAGGGAAAAAATGCAGGTAAAGAAGCAGAATCTTATATGCGATGCACTTCGGAAAAGTTGAAAAATTCAAGGTTTGATAAAAAGTGTCCTACTTAAGGGGACCCTCAACTCAAAGACCCCCCACTTGGGGGGGGGGTAAAATTTAAAAAAAAAAAAATTTTTTCAGGGGTTTTATAGTACATTCTCTACTGATTTCAAATCTGAAATCAGATTTTAAAAATTCCTTATAGTTCCCCTTTAAAAGTCTTTGCAATTTCAAGGTCATTTGGACATTTAAAAATTGACACCCTGCACTTATAAAAAAAAAAATTTTAATTTTAAAATTTTTTCTTCAGTTTTGTAGAGAATAATAAGCTGATTCAAATATGTAATTAGTTTTTCCTAATTCCAAATAGTTTTCGAGATATGACCACGCAAACTTGTTTAAAATTCCATTGTAATTTGATCTTTTGGGGCTTGTCTCTCCCTTTTACTTTTTTTGGAGTAAAATATTTGCTAAAAAAAAACTGCTCGATCAATTTCTTTCAAACTTTTTTTAATGAACTAGAGATAGTTAGAGAAAGATATTTATACGTAGTTTTATAGACCAGATTAATGCGGTTATCTTTAGGCAACTCATAAATAAATCAAAATTTGACCAAAAAAAACAATTTATAATTTTATAATCAAGATAGAATTGGGACAATCAGAATCGCGGGATTGGTTAGTGTTTTGTTTACAAGCTACAAATCTTCTGATTGGTTTAAAACAACAAGCGAAGGAAAATGTTGAATATTATATTTTTTATGAGGGACTTAGTTAAAAAAGTCAGAAAAATCTAAGGGGTTATCAACCCACAATTAAAAAAAAGTGGATCGAGATTTTCTTCTTGTCAAAATAATGATAGATAAGGGTTAGATCTTTAAATAAAACACTCTCTGTAACATTGAAAGCTTTTTATTATATGAGTTGAGGGTCTCCTTAATAGAATTACTTCAAATTTTAATAGGTTAAAGATTTTAGTCATATAAATAACATATTAAATTTTTAAGAGTTTATTTTAAGTGGTTTCTGAATACGAAGGGCGTTTCGAATGAACATAATTGTTGAATATTATAACAAAAATGATAATAATGAAAAAGTGCTTAAAGTCATATTTTGTTATTAAAATCAAATCAAAAGGTTGGACAAGTTAAGAGGTTTATAAAAATAATTAATTTTTATGCGTATGAAAGAATTTACTATAAAAATTTAACGAAATTTGATTTTTAGATTATATAAAAATTCCAAAATAAATGGAATTAAATTTCATTTTTCAAAGTTTTGAAAGTAACTGATTTTTTCAGTTTTTATTTCTTTATTTTTTATTTTTTTTGTGTTTTCCCAAGTGAGGTTAGGTTAGTTTAGGTTATGATAGGCTAGATTATATGAATAAACCGGTTTCGTAAAGTTAGGGAAAGGGGAAAGTCCACAAAAAGTTAGACTTCAGTTCTCATCGCCAAGTTTCGGAAGGGTTCTATGAGGAATTGACTGCTCTCTAAGGAGAGGCTTCGGCTTAGCAGCTGTGACAACTCTCTAAGGGAAGCGGATATTGCAGAAATTTCTAGGATATTTTTCACGGTGGATTTTATGAGTAAGTTAAAAAAAATTTATTGTAACTGATTAAATTTCACTTTAATTATTTACAATAATAATTTTTTTAACTTGCTCATAAAATCCACCGTGAAAAAATAATCCTAGAAATTGAACTTTTCTAGGTAGCATATACCTAGGATCCCCAAGTGGGATCGAACCGTTGCCCTCAAGCACGTGAGTCAATCACCCTACCGTTTGAGCCACGGGAAAAAAAAAAAAAAAAAAAAAAAAAAAAAAAAAAAAAAAAAAATATATATATATATATATATATATATATATATATATATATATATATATATATATATATATATATATATATATATATATATATATATATATATATATATATATATATATATATATTTCTTTCGATGGTTCCCCCATCTCTCCTATTGACAATATAATCATCCTTGGCCTTACCATAAGCAAAAAAATGTCTTGGAAACCTCATATCACAATGGTAGCTAGGGTGGCCTCAAAGAAGCTGGGAGTTTTGTTTAGACTGCGAGAATTTTTTCCTTCTTCGCAGTTACTTCAAGTATACAAGGGTCTCATCCGCCCTTGTATTGAGTATTGCTCCCATATTTGGGGTGGCTCAGGTTTCACCCGTCTTTTGGATAAGGTTGAGTCAGAAGCTAAAAGATTTATAAACTGTTCCGCTCTTTCTAATTCACTTGACTCTTTATCTTTGCGACGCGACGTTGGTGCCTAGACTCTTTTCTATAGGTACTACAGCTGCAAATGTTCGAGGGAATTATCTACCCGTGTACCTCCACCTTTACGTCGTCCTCGTAGCACAAGGGGTGCATTGTCTGCGCATCAATTTTGCGTGGACATAGGCAACTCCAGGCTTGTCCGCTGTGGGGCCTCCTTCTTTCATGCCACAATTGTTCTGTGGAATTCTCTTCCATCGTTTGTGTTTCCTGCCGAATTTAATCTCAGTTTCTTTAAAGACCGAGTCTGCGCTCACCTAAAAAATTTGCTTTAAGTGGGTCCTCTAAGGGTCGTTTTAATTTATTATTATTTTTTTTATTTTATTTTTTTTTTTGTTCTACTGTATTTTTGTTCTTCTGACACCCCCTCCTTGAATAGGGCTTTGCCCGTGAGTGGTGGTGATGTGTATATATATATATATATATATATATATATATATATATATATATATATATATATATATATATATATATATATATATATATATATATATATATATATATATATATATATATATATATATATATATATATATATATATATATATATATATATATATATATATATATATATATATATATATATATATATATATATATATATATATATATATATATATATATATATATATATATATATATATATATATATATATATATATATATTATCTTTTATGGAAAGATCATTAATTTTCTCTTCAAAAAGCTTCTAAGAGGTTGGGTGTTCGTTCTGAGGTGCCTTCAAAATTTTTTCACTACACCCCAGTTGTTTGTTCTTAATAGGGGTGTTCCTGTTTGGAGAATGCATCATGCATCTGGTTTGATTTCACTCATACAGCTCTCCTTGTAAAGGTGGAGTCTAGGACTTTTCGTCTTATTAACTCTTCTGCTCTAATTAATTTCTCACCAATCTCCTTATGCCAGTCGAATTGTTGTATCACTCTCTCTATTGCAATGGACACTGGTCTTCTGAACTCACATGTCGCATACCTCCTTTCTTGAGAAGGGTTCGTGAGACACGCCTTTCTACACAGTCATTCTTTCTCTGTCCAATTCTCTGACCCAGAATTAACCGCTATACTTAATCCAACATGTACTCTACTGCATGGTAAAGTCTGGAACACACTCCCTTCATTTATTTTCCCAACTTCCTATGACTTACACACCTTTAAACGAACTTTACCCAATCTCTCTGATTCCTCGCTTGTTTTAAAAGAGTTTCGATGCTGTAGTACTGCACTAGAATGTCGGAGGTTTTCTGAACGATCTCAACATTCCAAGGAAGCTGCCTAAAAATGGACTCTAATGTCTCATGAACTTCCAATCTAAGAGAAATCATGACCGTTTTCATGTTTTCAAAACTAGTCTTTCATCTGCATGTACTCAAAAAATGGGCTTCTTATAGGTTGGGAAGCAGCTTCTTCGTAACTTTTCAACCATATTGTATAGGAAGGCGTTTTTAGTCACGCATATAGTTCTGATTACATTTCGCAATCATATATATATATATATATATATATATATATATATATATATATATATATATATATATATATATATATATATATATATATATATATATATATATATATATATATATATATATATATCTCACCCTTCTCACCATATTCCTGTAGATGCTAGCACCCGTCAGCTGTCTCGAGGCAAGACATGAGTTTCTTGATCAAGGCAATCAGTTGGTGGCTTGCTAGGCCTATCCCAACCCAGGATTTGAACCAACGACCACTTCAATAACACTTCTTAACTCTAGTATTGGACTAGGTCAATATAAGTCCAACACTTAACCAATGTACCACACCATATATATATATATATATATATATATATATATATATATATATATATATATATATATATATATATATTATTTGAAACAAAATTCTCATGTATGTTTGCAGATAATTAAGCCATTTTCTCATCATATCGCTCTGATGATTCTATTGCAAATAATCCAACCAAGTAATTTCTTTGGCCTCCTGTTCTCTTATTCAACACTGGACGATTCTGCCTGTCTTTTTCTTCTTTTCCTCAGTTGTGCCATGCCATTGCCTCTGATTACATCTGTCAAGAACATGAGTTCCTGAAATTTTTAAACACTGGGAATGCAAGAGACTCGAATGGCATTCCTCCCATATTTTTGAAGCAGTATACTTCTCAGGTAGAGTCGTCCCTCGTTCAACTTTTCTTTCTATGTTTCAGTACTAGAACATTATAAAGAAAGGTAGTCGCTCTGATCGTTCTAGCTATCGCCCTAGAACCCTCGAATGTATTCCGTTTAAGATTTTTGAAACCCTTCTCAATTCTCATTTCTTGGATGGTCTGGAATTCCATTCCCTGCTTTCCAATTTCAATCATCAGTATGAATTACAGAGCTAGATGTCTACTGATGATATACTTTCCTATCTGACAGATTTACGTTCTTCCGCCTTTTGGGACACTATAGGAAGTTTTGTGTGTTGGTTCTTGACATATCTAAGGATTTTCAAGCTTACCTCCTTTGTTTATCTTCCTCTTTGCTTCCTTTATATTGCTCTATTTCTACTGTCATTAATGGGGCGATTATTTCCTGTCAATAGAGGTGCTCCTCAGGGTTGTCTTATCTTTTAATAACTTTTCATTAATGAACTCGGTTGCCTAACTAACTCTATTATTCATATGCCGAAGACTCGTATTCCAATTTATTACTCATTTCAAATCTGCTCTTTCTTTTGCTTCTACAATTGACTCTCGTTTTAAATCTTTCCGATTTCCTTCTTTCTGATCTTCAAAAAATTTCCGTGTGGTACTCTCGAACTTGTAAAGCTTAACTCTTTAAAAACTTAACCCCTACAAATCTCCAGCTCAAAAACAACCTTGGTATTTATTTGCATAAGGTATTTTAAGGATATATATATATATATATATATATATATATATATATATATATATATATATATATATATATATATATATATATATATATATATATATATATATATATATATATATATATATTAAAATGAGGGTAAAAAGATATTAGAGATCAAATGTTTACTAAAAATATTTATATATAAAAGTATTATAAAAAGCGTAAAAAATTACACAAAGGTACCACCACTTGTGGTTCAACACATATATACAGCATCAGCTGTGATATATATATATATATATATATATATATATATATATATATATATATATATATATATATATATATATATATATATATATATATATATATATATATATATATATATATATATATATATATATAAAAGAGAAGTTAAAACACAAAGATAAAGTATGTATTGTAAGGAACAATTTTTAAAAAAAAAAATTTTTTTAAATTTTTTATACAGAACGCCGCCACTCATGGGCATAGCCCTTTTCAAGGATGGGGCACACAAAATGAAAATTACTGACCTACTTAACAAAATAATTGCAACAAAATAATTTTAACACTAATAAGACATCCTTTTGACCTAAAAAAATTATATATATATTATATATATATATATATATATATATATATATATATATATATATATATATATATATATATATATATATATATATATATATATATATATATATATATATATATATATATATATAAAAATTATAAAAATATAAAAATTTTTAAAAAAATATTTTAAAAAAAATTAAAAAAAAAAAAAAAAAAAAAAAAAAAATAATATAATATATATATATATATATATATATATATATATATATATATATATATATATATATATATATATATATATATATATATATATATATATATATATATATATATATATATATATATATATAATATATATAAAATAAATAAAGTTAATATATAAATAAATAAAAAAAATAAAAAAAAAAAAAAAAAAAAAAAAAAAAAAAAAAAAAAAAAAAAAAAAGTTATATATATATATATATATATATATATATATATATATATATATATATATATATATATATATATATATATATATATATATATATATATATATATATATATATATTACTTTCTCTTACATTCTTTATTATAAAAATTTTGAAGACAACCTCTAACCCTCTTTGGGTCATCTTTCTTATTTATTTTCAATAATTTCAAACGCTCATCTTCTTGTAATGTCATGCGGATGATTTGCATCGACGGGATCTTTTTAAGTTTAATGTAACGTTTATAAAAAACTTCGAAGATAGTCTTTCTCTCTCTGTTTGTGAAAAAAGGATTTCCTTTTGAAATTTGTACATTTACTAGAGAACTATCATTGACATAGTTTTCATTACATGCTTCTAAATTGTCTACTTTACTTTCGCAATCTTCCTGAGTTATAGATTTTGAAAATTGTGATTCATGTGTATAAGATGCACATGAAGCTGCTACAGTATTAAGGTCTAATGAATTAGATCCTGGGCATAATGACGTAAATTCTGGTGTTTCCATGGGAAGTTCTGAATTAGAAGTCGACTCTCTGATATTATAGCCAGATAATGTTTTGTATACCATCTCGGAAGCATCAACACTCTGTGTAGATTTTGTTAGTGTTTTGTAACATTTTTCGGCAGTACTCTGCCTATGACATAAATGTCTTGCAAGAACATCCTTGCTTTCGTTATCTCCCAAAGAATGAATCCTTGTTGTCACTATCTTCCTTATTACTGTTGTTGTGAAACTTGTTTTTAGTCCCGCCTCCTTCCAAATACTATTTATGCCCTTATACAAGTTATCAGAGTTAATGGATATACCTGTCCAAGTAATAAATACTGTTTGAACATCACTATTAACTGGGACTATCTGAGGTCGAATTTTATGTGCATAACAAATATACTGTTTATACAGATTTTCTTCTAAAGTAACCATTGCAGGACCATGCTCCTTTCTTGTTTTATGATTTTCAACAAATATTACATAATAAACAGTACCACCTTTAACCTCTTTCTTTGGATCCTCCAACTCTTGAAGAGTCATGTTGACTAGCACACATGACCTACAGCCATTTCTTACAATAGCTTCTAAAAGCAGATAATTTCTAATCTGAGAATGTTCACCATTGGTTACCTTATACATTGTGCCATTTTCCAGCATTATAAGAATATTTATACATTTTAAACTTATTTCGCTTTCTTCAAATGCTCTAATTTCAACTTTACTTATATCATTAACATCTTTTCTACCTGATATTTTTCCTGCTTTAAAAGAGCGAGTCCAGTTCTGTATAGTATGAATCAATGAATTATAAATATTAAATTTTGAGGGGTTTTGCACTCCTATGAATTTAAGAAATTTCACAAGAATACTAATATAGCAACAAGCACTTGATTCTTTGTGAGATTCAGTGTAGCTTTCAAACCATTTACTCAGTTTTCCTAAAACTTCCAAAGAGTCGAAATCTTCAGTTTTCTGAATGTCTGAACCCACCAAAATTTGCTGAATCTTGCTTTTGTACTGCTTAGCATTATAAATGCTCATCCTTCCACCATTTAATGATAGGCAGTAAGTGAAAAACTCAGCAGAAGCAGTTGTCGAATATTTAAGGCATGACAATTTTTCATCTGAATAATTTGATTTCTCAAATACTTGGTCATTTGATTTCAGTTGTTTACTTTTGGAAGTTTTTTGTCTTGGACCATATGTATTTATAAATCTTCTGTACATTGGATGGTCTGTTTTAAATTTATGAAAATATTGTAAATGCTTGTCTATTCTAACATATACTTGTGTTTTCGAACATTTCAAAAATGGACATTTCCTATCACTTGCGGCTTTTGTAGATTTACGTTTCCTCTTCGCATGGCACATTTCTTTTCTTTCATCAGGAGAAAGTCCATGCACTTTTAAGTGACTTGAAAGACATACAAATTGTTTTTTGCATAAGTCACACAATTGTTTTTCTTTCTTGAACTTAGTTTCTACTCGAGAGCAACCTATAAAAATTAATATATATATATATATATATATATATATATATATATATATATATATATATATATATATATATATATATATATATATATATATATATATATATATATATATATATATATATATATATATATATATATATATATATATATATTAACTGGAAGGAGTAAAGAAGGGTGGAGTCATCAGCATAGGAGTGGATAGTTAATGAAGTAATAGAGAGATCATTAATAAAAAGTGGAAAAAGTGTTGGGGAAAGGACAAAATACTGAGGAACATCACTATTAATAGATTTAAAGGATGAACAACAGCTATAGAACGACCTAAAAAAAAAATTAGTAAGAAGGATAGACACCGAAAGAGGGAAGTTAGAAATTAAAGCTTTGTTATAGATCCCTATCGAAGGCATACCAAATGTCCAGCCCGATACAAAAGGATTCACCTGAAATGCCGAAGGGCGGAAGACCAAGAGTCAGAGATAAGGGAAAGAATATCACCAGTACAATGTTTCTTACCAAAGCCATACTGGCGATCTGATTGAAGATTGAGATGTCTCTAAATCTTCCTGTTAAGGATAGATTCGAAAACTTTAGAAGAAAGGAGGTTAAAGAAATGGAGGGTTGAGAAGGGTTGAGAAGGGTTCCCCTTCTTCGACAAAGGCTGAATGAGAGCACGTTTTCAGCGAGAAGAGAAGGTTGAAGTAAGAAGACGGAGACGGAATAGTTTACCATGGCAAGATGCAAGCTCAGACACACAAATTCCGAGAAGCACAGGAGGGATACCATCAGGACCGTACATCTTCTTAATGTTAAGCTCTGGAAGAGCAGAAATAACATCTTTAGTAGAAATTACAATTGCATGCATAAATGAGATTGAAGGAGTTGAAATTGGAGGAATACCTTTGCAATCATCTAAGGCTGAATAAGAGGCAAAAGTTGAGCAAATAAAAGAATCAGTTTAGATGGCAAACCGGCAGTTGTGCCGTCGGAAGATACTAAGGGAGGGAAATAGGAAAAAGCAAAGTTAAGCTGACATTTTTTTGCAAAATGCCAGGAAGAGCGTAAGGAAGAAGAACAAGAAAAATTATTAGATTTTCAAAAAAGAAAAGAGTTTTTGGTCTTGCAGAGAATAGCTTTTGTATGATTCTGTGAAGAAATATAAATTAAATGAGTTTCTGAAGTTTGAAGTCGACGGTGATCTCTGAAGGCAGCATCCCTGTGGCAAATATCAAGAAAACGATCAGAGTTTAACAAAGGTTCATTAAGCTTAGTAGAAGGGAAAGAATATGGAATGTACGCCTACATGCCAGGGAGAATCACTTCAGAAATGCACTCAGCACACTCCAAGGAAACTTCACGGAAGCAATTATATATATATATATATATATATATATATATATATATATATATATATATATATATATATATATATATATATATATATATATATATATATATATATATATATATATATATATATATATATATATATATATATATATTACCATCACTCACAGGCAGAGCCTTTTTCAAGGAGGGGACATAATTAAAGGATAAAAAAAAAAACACCCAATCCCAAACCTAACATAGATCCCTCTGGTGGGAGCAGACAGAGGATTTAGAGAGAGGTTTTTTAAATACAGCAGGAAAAAACAGAAGATAGAGATTTCCACAGAAAAGCTGTGACTGGAAAGGAGAAGGTACAACAATGTGCAAGCCTAGAGTTTGCAATGGTCTCAAAAAGTTCATGTGCAAGCAAGGCATCCCTGTGCTGTGAGGGTGGTGGAATGAGAGAGGTCAACTCCCTCGAGCACCAGCTGTTTTAGGACCTATAGAAAAGAGAGAGTGTACCAATATCACCTCGCAGAGAAAGATGGTCAAGGGAGTTTGATAGTAGAGGATAGTTTATTAGTTTTTAGCCTTAGACTCAACCTTATCCAAAAGAAAAGTGGAACCAGAGCCATCCCAGATATGAGAACAGTACTCCATGAAAGGATGGATAAGACTCTTACATAATAATATAGTAACTGTTTTGAAGAAAAAAATTTCTGCAATCTGAACAGAACTCCCAGCTTTTTAGAGGCCACCTTAGCAACTGTTGAGATATTATGTTTCAAAGATAATTTATTGTTTATGTTCAGACCAAGAATATTTATGTTGTTCACAGGTGAGACAGAAGAGCTAGACTAACTAGACTGGAAAGTTGGGAGGTGTTTCTGAGAGTGAGATACAAAGTTGAGTTTTCAGAGCGTTGAATTTCACAAAGTTGTGGTAGCCCCACTAGGAAATCCCATCCATATTCACAAGATTGGAATCAGAAAGTTGAAGACGAGAAGCGACTCTAGAAGCAAGAGGGAGCAGATTTGAAATTCGAAGAAGAATGGAGAGTTGAATCTAAAAATAAACTATTTAAGAAAATAAACCAAATGTTATGAAGGAAATGGCGTGAAAATTAATGAAAAAAGCAGTTTTGTGCATTTAAACAAAATAAGTTTTAGTGGAAAGTTTTAGTGAATCTGGTAATATTAACAAAAAATTACATAATGTAATGAAGTAATTAAATAAATGAACAATTAAGTATAACCAGTTGATTTATGCTTTACAAAGGGGTCTGTAGTTACAAAGATATAGAATATAAGCCAAAAAATGTAATTACCAGTTAATTAGCAATTAATTGAAAATTTGTAAAATCAAGATTAACCATGTTTGGCGGTATTCGAAACTCTACAGTCAAAG
>SEYY01004906.1:12500-22500 GCA_009176605.1 Armadillidium nasatum | reverse complement strand
TTTTTTTTTTTTAAAAAAATACAACTATGACATTTCCTATTTTTGGTGTGTATAGAGGAGGGGTGGGGCTACAAATTCCTCTATGTACTTTATTCGATGACATTCGTTGGTTTTGAGATATAGCCTTCAAAAAGGTCCATTTTTGCCAAATTTCAAAAATTCCCAAAGTTTGAGAGGCTATATCTCGCTTCAAACAAACAAAGGGCATTTAAAAATGCACTAAATAAAAATTGTTGCCCTGTTCCTCTTCTAAACAATATTCACAAATAAAAAAAAAAATAGTAGGTAGCGTTTTTTTTTTTTAAATAATTTTTTCCTCCAGAAGGGTACGATTTTTGAAATTTTTTTTCAAGTACTTGTAACTTTTTTTCTAGACGTGATATCAAAAATCTATTCCCACCAATGCAAGAAATTGGGGCAAAGGTATTCAGTTAAATTTTCAGCTCATGTGGACCAGTGGTTTGACCCAGTTATTCATTTTTTTCAACTTTGGGTCCAAATAAGTTTCAAACCGTTATAGACTCAAAAAAATGCTCGAAATCAACTCAGAACTTCGTGAAAAAATTCACATACTTTGAAAATTTCAGCTCAATCAGTCAAATAAAGAAAAATTTCAAACAAAATATAAGAAAATTAAAATTTTTTTTTCTGTTTCTTTTGACCGCTCCTTTTTTTGCTAAATGTTCATCTTTGTGTTTTGATTTTAGATACTCCAAAAAGATTTGGTTGAAATTTTTTTTTACTTGTAGCACCCGGAGGTTCTCTTCTAATTTTCTGACTGCAGATGTTACATTTAGCTATTTCGAGCCTATTCTGAAACATTGTAAAGTATTCAAATACTGCAGAAGCTGATCTTTTAGCCATATTGACTGAAAGTATAAACAAAATAATAATTTTTAAATAATGCAGCTAAATGATACAAGTTTGAAACATAGCAATAAAATAACAATGATATGTATAAATACAGGTTAAATTGATAATTTTATATCTTACATTTTTTCAAACTTTACCTTAGGGTCTTACCTAGGTAAACGTGTTAAATCACTATTATGAATTAGAATAATTATTTTTGAATTTTTGTACTTTTTTTAAACTTTAAATATACAAAACTGTAATTTTCTGATTTTTTTTAGAGAAAATGCATATAATCATTAATTTAAGTGAATGTTGGCTATTCTACTCCTTCCTTACAATTAAATAAACCTTATATCTAATTTTCTTAACCTAAAATTTCAGTGCTTTTGACCTCTTTACAAATTTTAGCAAACCCCGGCCATAATCCCGGCCCCGGCCAAATTCCAGCCCCGGTCGGTTCCTATGTGGAAGTGTATTGACTGGCATTGCAGAGAGGAAAGTCTTTATTTTTCTTTATTTGATCATCTTAAAATTGCAAAGTTTAGAGAATTATGCTTAAAGAAAGATTTTGAACAAAGTTACAAAATTTTTTTTTTTTTTTTTTTTTTTAATACTTTAGTATTTTTTTTTTTTTTTTTTTTTAAATTATATATAATTTTTAATTTTATGTTGGTAAAGCAACACAATTTTCGATACAACGTACTTTCAGCAGTTAAATTGAAAATTAAATATTAAAAGAAAAAAAATGAGTTTGGATGTAGGGAACTTTTGGTCGATAAAGGATGGTGGATATTTCGATGCAGTCAGGGCAATTGGCTCTAAAGGCGGGGAAATCCTTTATAACCAGTTTTTTCTCTCGTCCCACTTACGGTTGCAAGAATTTGAATAATTTCTGTAGCTGACACCCCCCTGCATCATGCGAGATATGGTGCAGAGTATAAAATATATATATTATATATATATATATATATATATATATATATATATATATATATATATATATATATATATATATATATATATATATATATATATATATATATATATATATATATATATATATATATAATGCTTTACAAGCTCCCCTCCTTTAGGTTTCCTCCTTCTCTTTGCTTACTTTTGTATAGCTTTCTAATCGTTCCATTTCGGCTGTTGTTGATGGAGCGACTTCTTCCTTTCCTGTCAATAGTGGTGTTCCTCAGGGTTCTGTCTTATCTCCTACTCTATTCTTACTTTTCATTAATGAGCTTCTCAGCTGTTCATCTAATCCTATACATTCATATGCCGATGACTCAACCCTCCATTCTTCTACTCATATCAAATCTGCTCCTTTCTTTGCATCTAGAGTTGCTTCTCGTCTTCATCTTTCCGATTCCATTCTTTCAGATCTGGATAAAATTTCCTAGTGTGGTCGTCTCAACGTTGTGAAATTCAACTCTTTAAAAACTCAACTTCTAGAAATCTTCCTCTCAAAGATACTTCCTAACTTTTCTATTTCTTTCTATGGTTCTTCCATCTCTCCTGTTGACAATATAAACATCCTTGGCCTTCACAAAAACAAAAAAAAATGTCTTGGAAACCTCATATCACAATGGTTGTAGTGCAGCTTCAAAGAAGGTGGGAGTTTTGTTTAGACTGCAAGAATTCTTTTCTTCCTCGCAGTTACTCCAATTATACAGGGTTCTCATCCGCCCTTGTATGGAGTACTGCTCTCATATCTGGGGTGGCTCAGGTTTCACCCGTCATTTTGATAAGGTTGAGTCAAAGGCTAAAAGACTTACTAACTGTCCCGCTCTTTCTAATTCTCTTGACTCTTTATCTTTGCAACGTGACGTTGGTGCCTTGTCTCTTTTCTATAGCTCGGCAAATGCTCGAGGGAACTATCCACTCGTATACCTTCACCTTTACGGCGTCCTCGCAGCACAAGGGTTGCATTGTCCGCGCATCAATTTTGCGTGGACACAGGCAACTCCAGGCTTGTTCACTGCGGTGCCTCCTTCTTTCCTGTCACCTCTGTTTTATGGAACTCTCCCATCTCCTGTGTTTCCTTCCTAATTTAATCTCAATTTCTTTAAAGCCCGCGTCTGTGCTCACCTGAGAAATTTTCGTTAGGTGGGACCTGAAGGGGTGGTTTTTATTTTTTGTACTTTGTACTCTTTTACTTCATTTTTATTCCTCTAACACCCCCTCCTTGAATAGGGCTTTGCCCGTGAGTGGTGGTAATGTGTAAATAAAAAAAAAAAATATATATATATATATATATATATATAATATATATATATATATATATATATATATATTATATATATATATATATATATATATATTATATATATATATATATATATATATATGCACACAGGGTAATCGCGATGGTCCTAAAAGTTTTCGTAATGAAAGACAATCTCCTTCATCAGTGCAAACATCGGGGAGAGGAAAATCAAATCATTTGAAAGGAAAAAATACTCGAAGAGGAGCAAAGAGTCTTCAGGATCTTGTTGGAAGTCCAATTGTTCTTTCTTCTTATGGGCATCAGACTTCGAATGATTTAACGGGTCCAAATTTAGCTAAATGTTTGTCCGAGTTCAATGGTTTCGAGGCCACTTTACTTACTCTCTTTCGTAACTACCAATACCAACCAGAGTTTATCGAACGGCTGATAACGGTTAATGGTTTGTCTTTCAAGTTAGATGGGGAGTCTGTGTGTTTGAGACCTCAGGTAAATATCTGTTTATCTCACTTAAAGGTAACTGGTTGTCAGTATTCACATTGTTGTTACTGTATTCATATGTGTCTAAAATACTTAATTGGTGATTGTGATGACAATGATTGTATATTTGGTCACCAATGGCATACAAATCATAATAATAAAATTTTGAAAGAATTCAATCTTACCCTCTTATCCGCTGATAAATTAACGCATCTTTTTAAAACTGTTGTTATTCCAAATTCTAATGATAATAATAAACTTAAGATTTGTAAGAACTATAATGAAAGTGATTGTCAGGATAATGATTGCCGCTTTTTGCATTTATGCTTGAGATTTTTAGCTCAGAAATGTTCAAGTGGAATTTGCAAACTATCTCACAACATAAAAGATAGTAAAGTGGAATTTGTTTTGAATTTGCATGGAGTTTCTACAAATAATAATACAAGGGATATTCTATTAAAAATAACTAATATACCCTCAGTTAAATATAGCATAAAATCTTTAGAGGAAGAAAATTCTGTAGAAGATACTCTTTCCGATTCAAAAAAAATTTCAAGTCCTGCAAAAAGTAATGCAGATGTTTTATTAACCAAAACTAGGTGGGCGTATGATTTAGATGGAGATGTTAAAATAAATGAAATCTGTTTTGATTCAGTAGAAAGTTACTGCGCTAACGAAGAAAGTGGATGTGACAGGCTTCATTGCACTGCACATTTCTACTGGCAGGTTAAATTTCAACAAGTTGGAAGTAGTTACACTTGGTTTAATTTTTCAGAAAAACAGGCAATAGCATTGGAGAAGGCCTTTTGTAATCCAAGTAATTTGAAAACCCAGCTTCCTGTGGTTGACCCAACAAGTTCTAAAAAAGGCCTACTTGTAGTATTAAAAGGGAGAAGTTTGTGGGAAGCAGATTTTCAAACTATGAAAATAAGTTTGGTTGGTGGTACAGAAATCTTAGAAATTAGACGTTTGTGTTCAAAGGCGTGTGTTTTCAAATGGTACTTTTTAGATATAAATAAGGATTGGATTGAATATGGTTGTAATGATTCTACTGCAAAACTGCTAAATAGTACTATTAATTCTGCTGATATTGAAAATGTTTATAATAATAAAGCAATAACTGTTGATTTTAATGTTGAAAATTGTAATTATACTCTATTTTTTAATAATATGACTCAGAAGAATCTACAAACTGGTATTGTTAGGAAAGTTAGACGACGTCCTGTGTTTTCGTTGCCATCTGGTGACAATGAAACAGACCTTCCATCTAACTGGGAACCAATGCAAATAGAAGAACGGTGTAGGAGAGTTACATTGCAACAGTCATCTGAAGAATACAAGAAAATAAATAACTTGATTCAGGCTCGAGGAAATGGAAATGTTTACAACATACTCAAAATAGAACGCATTCAAAATCCTTTTGCTTACAAAGCTTTTCTGATCAAGGTGCAGCAAATGAAAGTAATCTACAAAAACGATGCAATTATTGACATACGACAACTGTTTCATGGAACTGGGTCCGATATTGTCCCAAAAATATGTGATGAAAATTTTGATTGGCGGTTACATGGGTCGAGTAGTGGTCAGGCTTATGGAAGAGGCACTTATTTTGCAATGCAGTCGTCATATTCGTACAATTATGCGAGACCAGCTGCAAATGGAGATAGGTTTATGTTTGTTGCGAAAGTTGCTGTAGGAACAACAACACAAGGGAACTCTGGTATCACTAGACCACCTATCAATGTACATTATAATCTTCCATATGATTCCACTGTTGATAATGTTAGTAATCCATCAATAATTGTGAAATATGAGCGGCAAGAATACTATCCTGAGTATCTAGTCACTATGAAGTAAGTTTTTAAATAAAATATTTTAAAAACTAATTACTTAATGTATTTAGTTTTAATGTCTCTGTTAATCAAAAACTTAGCAACTATCTTCTATTCAGATTTATAAATTTAATTATAGGAAAAATTTATATTCTTAAGATTTCGGGAATATATGTATCGTGTATTTACCTTGTCAGAATATATTCAGAATTCAAATTATTGAAATTCAGGAATGGAGAACTCCAAAATGACTATTAAAAATTTTCTTTCCTTTCACAGAAGACATACTTTTGCTTACTATTTGTCAGTGTGTGTGTGAAAAATATGCTTAAGAGTGATTGTTCATGATTGAGTGTGTTTATAGGCGATATTATTCATTCCTTTTAGTTCATCATATATTGGATGGCTTTCCTTCTTCATTTGGTGGATGATGTTATTTCTAGAATATTACCTTTCCTTAGGTATTATTTCTTAAAATATTTATAAACCTTATTCTTCTTTCGATGCTTTTTAATTCACTTATACCATTATGTAAAATGTAAGGTTAGTTAATTGTAAACATATGTTACTAAAAGACTAAAGAATCATAAATTGCATTTATAATTTCTGAAATAATAGAAAAAATAAAAGAACATTAATCTTCCTATAAAAAATAATGTACTGGGATTACCGGACTTTATTTTCTACATTGCTATCTAATTTAGACGTTTTCCTGTTTTCTTTAAAAATGAATAAAAACAACAAAAAAAGTAAATATTTTTAGTAGATGGGAAAAATGAGCAATAAGAAAGTCTCGAATTTTTCAAAAGGAAAATAAGTTTTGAATTTCCTAAATAGGTTTCTCGAATCTTCATTTAACTTCTCATTTAGTTGTTACTCGTACTTTAACCATGTTTAATTTACCTTTAAAAGCAACACAATGCCATCATAAACTCTTTCATGAATTTTGGACTTTTAATTTTTTTTTTTTGCCACCTGTCATTTTTAAAGGTTTAAGCATTTTAAAATAAGTCACTTTTGCAGAATAAAGAACTTAAGTTTCTTGTTGTAATAGTATTAATAAAACGGATATAGACATGTTAAAGAATTTGTGCAAAGAAGTAGGTAATAGCTCTAATTTTTAATTCTAAAATCTTATGAAAATAAAATTAATTACAGAATTGTAGGTAAATTGCTGTTTATTACCTCAATTGGTAATTCCTATTTGACTGTTGATATTTAGAAAGTCAAAATAAAGATACAAATTATGAATTTTCCCAAATTGTTCTTGGAGTTGTGAACATCTGTTCAAATAAGCGTTTCAGGAAGTTTATAACTGTTTTTGTAATAATTAAAATTATAATCATTGTTTTTTTATAATATAAAGTTTTTGTAAATGAAATTAACTTTTCATCCTTTTTAGCTCTTAGTACTTTTCTTTTTTTCTTTATTAAATGAAATAATAAAAATTTCTGGCAGTGAAGGAAATAGGATCATTTAAACAGTTTAACCATTTGTTTCTTTCGTATTTTTTGCTACTTCGAAAGCAACAAAACTTTTCTGTTTTGTGCTTCTGAAGGAAATAAAAAAATTTAAAAGTTAATAGTATTGTTATAAACATTTTGAATATTTTTTCCTTCCCTTCATTCCTTAAAGTATTTCTGTGATGATTTCCATGCTTTCGGTTTCTCTGTGAAATCTTTAATTTTATGTAAATGTAAGGTGAAGTAATCGGCTGGACAGTATTTTGTATTTATTGTGTTAAGCCCTTTTATCGAATCTTAACCCTAAAATGACATTTTTACCAGAAAAACGAATACAACAGAGAGTCGTTTCGATTTATAGACTGAAACGTGATTTTTCTTGCCTTATTTCTCTCTACAGACCTCCATGAAAAATTAGCCAGTATTTAATGTCTAATTATCGAATATAACACGATTTGCATACAATATGATGAGACAACTACACGGCTATCTCCACTGGCACTGCAAGAAGCAGTGAGAATAAATTAGAGCCACCTCAAAAAAAATATATTTTCAGTTTATTCAAACTTTATTATATTTCTTTTCTCTCTCTAATTCCTATAACCTTGTATTTGCATACTTGCCCATTTATTATTCTTATGCATTAATTTTTGAGCATCTTTCCCCATATATTTAATTCTTTTGAAAAATATACTCGTAACTTACAATTTAAAGATTTTTCCTTAAAATTATTCTACCATGTATATACTTTTATAATAGATACTTATCTCAGATACTTCAAAATTCTGCTTTCCTTTTATCCTTAATTTTTATTTTTCTACAAATTTGAAATAATAAACTTATATATACTTATACTAATAACATCGAAAATGCAAGATTTGTTTTCCATTATATTTTAATTGTCAACTTCATTTTAAACTTTGTTTATTGCATGCTTGTCAAAACGTTTTCAGTTTTACATGCTATCTATTTTGTTTTGTTTGTCAAATTGTCATTGCTCTATTTTTCGGTAACCGATAAGATTTATGATTAATAGGAAAGAATAAAAATTTGATTTTTTTTTAATAAGAAATCCGATAAAATATCAGTATATTTAATCAATTTAAGTAAAAAGAATGCTAATCCTGTTGTGTAAGCAACTGTATTGTTACTAGGCCAATTGCAATGACTCTGGCAACTATGGGCTCTTCCATGAAGTCTCTACGAAAACGAAGGTCAAATAAACATACATTAAAGTTTATATACATTATTAACAGTTTACATATACAGTATATCTCTTCGTAACTTTAATATAAAATAATTTAAAACCGATCACAAAATATACACAGTACACAAATCCGCTATCTTTCTAATACAGGATCTTCCACGTTCGTCAGCCTCATATCGAGAAGCAGCGCCGTCCAGCCAGTCCCACCAGCATTCAGTACATTATTACACTTCCAACACATGTTGATACCACAGTCAATGCAGTCTGAAAGACATTACTACTCTCATCAGAACGAAGCCTTCATTAACGATCCTCAGGAACAGTTTTCAATAACGAGCCATTACTAAACAACAATTTCAAATTGCCACAGTTCGTTAAAACACTTTACTTTATTCCTGTTCGTCATGACAAGTTACACAATACCAACAGTTTAATTTTACCATTACTTCGTTAGCACTTGACACTTTACTCTAACCATTTATCTAGCCACGATCAGGATTGGACTAGAAACCCCAACAGATTAAAAGAACATTTTACCTCATTCTCAAAAACATCACTACGAACAAAGCTTCACTCCAGTCACTTTACCAACAGTTACTAAGTTCTACGAGCTGTATTCCATTCGAGTTTCCTTTCCAGTCTCCTGATTCAATCTGTTCCTACGAAATATTTTCTTCGATAAAATTACATTTAGTTATAGTTAGTTTCCTTTTAAAGCACCTATCACAGTATATAACATAATCGGTGTAAAGTTTTTTGTATTTATTCATCGTATATACTCCATAAAACTAATTATTTTATATCAAACTTTATATATTTAATTATTTTAAACTTTATATATTTTTATTTCTCATCGATTTATGGTGTTCATTCGCTAGGGATAAAAAAGGATTTTCAAAAGTCATAAAGTGCCTTATATACTCTACTTTCCTGAATTATTTCTAATTTAATTAATTTAATTTAATAATAATAATAATTTTTCACTTTAAAGAATAATAAAGTGGAGTTTTGCTTTTTTTTAAGCTTTAAAGATTTCAACACCGTGCAAAGTAATATAGAAAAGGTGATAATTTTTCTTTTAATTTCATTAGTAGTATAAAACAATTGATGTAAGTGTTCTATCACGAGTATTTTGGCGAAATGATGGAAGAATTTCAAAGCTTCACTTTTTCTGAATTCTCTTATTAAAAGTGCCTTCTTTATAAATTATTACCGATTTCATTTTTTAATTTACATCGCTTTTTTCACATTTAGTTAAATATCATATGAAGCAACAATGAAAATGTAGTCATTGACATACGTTAAATTAAAAGAATCATTTGGGTATATCAGTCTTTATTGTTTGATTTTAGAAACATCAGTGATTGTTGGATTCAAACTATCAATATTTATTTATCAATTTTTGATTTTAGAAACGTTAATCTGTATTGTTACCTCATCACTTTTCTTTTGCTCGCTTTGTTATAAATCTTTATTCTACGAATATATTCCTCTTTTTCTGTGAATACGGGCTTACATATACAGAAAGGAAGTTGATTATTTAGCATTTAAGATTGTATACTTCAATAAAAATATACATAAGGAACAGTATAATATACAAATCATAGGTTTTAAACTGTATTTTGTGTGTGTGCGTATATGTATGTATATAATTTCCTTGGTACAAGAAAGAGGGAAAAAATATAATTAGAATTTTATTAACCATTTTTATTGGATTTTTATATATTATTATTATTATTATTATTATAATGCTGAACGAAGCTGCTTGGTTTGCCGTCACCCTGTAAAATCCTTGGTTCGTCCTCGATTGAACCTATTGACAGGACAAATAACCAACCCTTCCTGAGGGCGGATTTTGATATATAATTTTATTTATTTTATTTTTCTTTATAATGCTCCATTATATATATATATATATATAATATATATATAT
>SEYY01004906.1:7500-10000 GCA_009176605.1 Armadillidium nasatum | reverse complement strand
AGAGAAAATATCAGTAGTTTTGAAACAGTTCAGAGAGGTAATGTGAACGGGTGAGGTTTTGAAATTTAGATCTCAAAATTGCCATATACAGTGGTGATATTTCAGAAGTGTTACGTGCACACTAATTAATCTTTGACAATGGATTTTAAATGAAATTTTGTTTTGGCCAAAGCAAATTCAGAATATACTGCTTTGGTATAGTTACGTATTCCAGTCCGAATTTTCTTTTCTAGTTTGACTCAAATTTTATTTTATCAAGTTTCCTTTAACTAGACTAGGGATTTATTACAATATATTTTTAATATTAACCAATTTACATTTTTTCATGACTAAATTAACTTATTCTAGTGATTTTTTAGGTAGTTTTATATTTTCCATAATTATTTGTATCTGCGAAAAGTAATATAAGGAAAAGTGTTACTTAATTAGATATCTGAGCACTGATGAATTAGATAAAAGAATTACGTTTTTGAGGGATCTAAAACTACCACATCCTTTCTCTATTTCAATTAGATATCAGAGAAAGATATATAGAAGCCATTACTCCAAGACCACACTTCTGTAGTTTTAAATAGTGATAAAATAGAATAAGGTTGTATTGTAGCGAAGTATAGTTATATCGGGTGATTTTAACACCGGATATACTACTGGAATATATTAAATTAGATAGTGAAAATCTTTATAGTTCGAAATATGTTAGCTTTTTTTTAGCAATGTTACGGAACAACAAGATCCGTTGTCTTATACTAGATTTGGTTCCTAGTCCTGATAAATCTTTGGTAGCGATGTTCGAATTTAGGAAATTTATGATAATGTGAATATGGACCGAACGGGACCCCGGCAAACCTCGGCTAAAAACCGGGGTATACCTGCCGACGTTAAAATGGTGAATTATACTTATCAATGGTGGATTAAATTAAACAAAATATAAGAAAATTAAGATTTTATTTTTTCAATATTTTCTATGTTTCTTTTGACCGCTCCTCTTCTGTTAGTGAATGTTCATCTTTGTGTTTTCTTTTTAGATGCCCCCTTAAAGATTTGGTTGAAATTTTTTTACTTCGGGCACCAGGAAGTCCTCTTCTAATTTCCAGGCTGCAGATGTTACATTTAGTTGTTACGAGCCTATTGTAAAGTACTCCCATACTATTGAAGCTGAACTTTAGCCGTAGTGACTTAAAGTATAAACAAAAATAATTGAAATAATGTAGCCAAATGATACAAGCTTGATACACAGTAATAAATAGCAATGATATCTATAAATACAGGTTATATTGATAACTTTATCTTACATTTTTTTATATAAATTTTACCTTAGGGTCTTACGTAGGTAAACCCGTTGATTGTTGAATCACTATTGTGAATAAAAAAAAAAAAAAAAAATTCAAAAATTTTTGTAGTTTTTTTTAAACTTATACAAAATCTGTAATTTTCTGAAATTTAAGTGAATGTTGGCTATTCTATTCCTTCCTTATAATTAAATTAACCAATTTAATTTATATCTAATTTTCTTAACCTAAAATTTCAGTGCTTTTGACCTTTCTATAAATATCCGCTAAACTACGAAATTCCATAGAATGGTAACACTTTCTCAATGTTTCCCAAACCGTGCGCCTCGAAGTACAGCTGGGTGCGAAGCGAAAGAATTAAAATTAAATTAAAAATGAGTAAAGTATATAATAAAACTTTTAACATAAATCATTATTAAAATAAAATAAAATCTTGAAGGTAAATATTTTTTTAAAAAGTCTACGATTTCAGAAAAGGCTCAAATCGCTTCTTTTGAGATAGCCGAAATGATTGCATTAAAAACGAAGTTTCATACTTTACTCGAGTCAATTGTCTTTCCCGCATGTAGAAAGATTGTAAAAACTATGTTTGGGGATGATTAAGAGCAAGAAATTAACAAAATTCCTCTCAAATAATACAATTCATAGATCTGTCTGCTGATATGGAAAAGAAGTGGAATAAATTTCGGAAATCAGAATTTGCTTTGCAAGCTAATGAATCAACTGACATTACCAATAAGTCCCAATTACTTACATTTATTCGATTTATTGATGGAGATTTTTTTTTTTGGGCTGCAAAGAAATGTGAGGCACTACAAGAGGACAAGATATATTTGATATCTTATCTGGCTATCTTAAAAGTGAAATTTTTCATGGAAATCATACTTTGGAATATACGCTCATTGTGCTTCATTCATGGTAGGCTCGATGAAAGGTTTTGCATCATTAGTAAAACAAGAAAATCCAAATGTAATCCGAATTCATTGCTTTCCCCATAGAGAGGTGCTAGTTTCGAAAACATTACTGGTTAAATCAAAATACGTATTAGATCAAGTTGTTGAAATGGTTAATTATATAAAAAGCAGACCATTGAAGACTCGCTTATTTGAACAAACTTGCGTAGATATGGATTCCCATCATAAATGTTTAATTTTACACACGGAAGTCAGGTGGCTTTCAAGAGGAAAGGTTTTAAGTCGCATACATACATG
>SEYY01004906.1:0-2500 GCA_009176605.1 Armadillidium nasatum | reverse complement strand
GTTTACGTTAGGCTTCTCCGATATTTTCAATTATCGATATTTTCGGACAATCGAAAGTCAGAAACAATCTACACCTTTACCATATATATATATATATATATATATATATATATATATATATATATATATATATATATATCATTAATATAAAAAAGAAGCTTAAAATATTTTAATCGTTTTTCTATATTAAAATTATTATTTTCATTTTTAATTTTTAAGTAAAGGCAGGCGGAGAAACCTTTCTGATTAAATATTTTTTTCATCATCGTAAAAGAACAAAGGTCCAAAGATTACTCTTTATACAACCCTTAAGAGCAGGGTATTTTTTTTGGGGGGGGAGAGGGGGCAATGTTCAGTATCGTCCCAATTTTTGGTCAGAAAAATATGGTCACCTTAGTCTAGACGCTCTGAATTTGTGGTGGTTGGAAGGGCAGTATTTTGTCTGCCTGAAAGAACAGCATATGCCCTCATTGGTGAGGTTCGCTCTCAAAAACAAAATTGAATCAACAAAGGTAAGGTGAAGAGGGTCAATTGCAAGGTTGAACTGTAAAGTCTTCTGGAAGTGGCTCTTCATACTGGAACATTTTTCATCATAGTGCTGTATTAACGATATGGTTTCATTGTAGAATTTTGTTTACTAATTTATATAGGTTCCTGTGATCTTTAATAGAGGTATTGTTTTCTATTTAAGTTAGGCCTAAGGCATAGTTATTGTTGCATTTCACAAACTTTTGAGTTTCCAAATATTTGTCAATCAATCAACATCTGTCAGGATGAAATGCTTTTTCTGTGAAACTGGAGATTATTTTCACTGGAGCAGAAGATGTTGGAATAGTTATCAAGAAGCCATAAAGCTGAACAATTTCCTCTGTTAGAGAGTTTAAACTTCTCAGTAAATCCTCTGATAATGTAATAATGATATAAGAAAATTGGCCCAATTAAAATTGATGGAAATTTAGTAAGTTCAGATAAGGAATTGGTTAACATTTTCAATGCTTATTTTGCATCAGTGTTTACTGAGGAAAAGTTGGATAGCAGTTTTGAGACTAATAGCTCTAGTATAGATGTAATGAATAGGTGTGCAGTATTTGAAATTGAGTTAAATGAAATTTAGTCTTTACTAGAACGTATTGACCCAAATAAGGCAGCATTTTTCAAACTGATCTGAAAGCCAATGGCCTGTCACACTCAGAAATGGAGCATTATTTGCTGAAGCTGTCCAAATGTCTGTGGTCAAAGAAAGACTGCTAATTTCATTGAGCGATATCTGAATTTTTGCTTTTACTTTCATAAATATATCCGGGATTATTTTGTCTGTGATATATTTTCTTGATGGAATTCTGAAATTAGGACAGAGTTTGCAATAAGCCTTTGGAATCCAATGTCAGATGTTAAAGAATATGGTTGAATATCAACAGCTATCATGTCTCCTATCAAATAATGTATCTTTTGGGACGTGATCGTTAATATTCCAAATTTTACTCTTTACTAAAACTGATTGGATAGTTGGTTGAACTTTTTTGGAGGCTCATAGTTGCTGCAACTTGCTTCTGAAGTACTTGGCTGTGACCAATCATATTGCCTTTTTTATCCATTTCAGCTTTTGCTTCATTTGAATGAATTTCTTACTGTGGTTCAACATATTTGTCATTGTATAACTTTTTGCAGATTTGCCGCCTCTTGATATGGTGGCTTTACATAATTTAAAAATACATTTACTGTTTATCCTTAGGATGAACATCAAAATACTTCCAATAATAACTGGTTGACATACTGCTTTCGTTATAAAGTGTAATTAACATTTAATTATTTATATCTATAATCGAGATTCTAGAATCTAGAGTTATATTTAAAATGTTTATTTTTTTATATATCTGAAAAGTAAGCAATAAAAATGATTACATTAATAATGAAAACATGCATAGTTATTAATAAATAATAATGTTGATAACTGCTTTTTCTCAGTATTAATTTAAATTATTAGGTGTAATTGATAAAAGGCCGATTAATCGGTAATCAGCCACTTGGCTTATCGGTGCACCCCTAGTTTGAAAGTATGCAAGTCAAAGGAAGTTGGGAAAACAGATCAAGGGAGTGTGTTCCAGACTTTACCAGTAGAGTATATGTAAGACTGAGCATAGCGGTTAAGTCTGGGGTCGGAGAGTTGGACAGAGAAAGGATGAGAATGTATAGAAAGGCGTGGCGCATGAGCTCTTCTCAATGGAGGAGGTATACGACGAGAGAGTTTAGAAGAGCAGTGTCCGTTGTAATAGTGATAGTAAAGAGAGAGTGACGCAACAATTCGACGGGCAGAAAGAGATTGAAGAGAGTTAGTAAGAGCAGGAGAGTTGATTAGAAGAAATGCCCTTGACTCCACCTTCTCTAAGAGAGCTGTATGTGTGGAGCCACCCCAGATGTGCGAAGCATACTCCATATAGGGGTGAACAACACCCCTATACAGAGCAAGCAACTGGGGTGTGAATAATCTGAAGGCGCCTCA
>SEYY01004905.1:5000-10345 GCA_009176605.1 Armadillidium nasatum | reverse complement strand
TATGGAGTACTACTCTCATATCTGGGTTGCTCAGGTTTCACCCGTTTTTTAGATAGGGTTGAGTCATAGAATTTTAAACTGTTCAGCTCTTTCTAATTCACTATGCGGCATGATGTTGGTGCCTTGTCTCTCTTCTATAGGTACTACAGCAATGCTCGAGGGAAATGGCCCCTAGTACATCTCCACCTTTACGGTGTTCTCGTAGCACTAGCGGTCATTTTCTGCACATAAATTATGTGTGGATATAGGCAACTGCAGACTTGTCTGATTTGGTGCCTCCTTCTTTCCAGCCACCTCTGTTTTGTGGAATTCTATCAAATCTCCTGTGTTTTTGTCCGAATTTAATCTCAATTATTTTAAAGTACGCGTTCGTGCTAACCTACGAAATTTGCACTTGGTGGGACTAGTCGTTTTTTTTACCTGTTCATTGCTTTAACACCCCTAATCGAATAGGGCTCTGCTCATTGAAGATAGTGATAGGTAATATATATATATATGAGTAAATGTAATAAAATATATATATATATTATATATATATATAATATATATATATAATCTTTTTTTTTTTTTTTTTTTTTTAATTTTAAATAATTAAATATAACCACTAATTAAAAAATAAAAATAACAAAACTTAAAAAGCAAGAAGTTATCGAGAAATTGCTAAAAACGAGAAAGATCGTAACAGATTAAAATTAAAATTGAAACGCACAATATATGAAAGCTTACTAAACCTATGGTCTTCTCATCAGTGCTTTGCAAGAGAAAGGAAAGCACCTGATGAGAAAACAATAAGTTTAGTAGGTTTTGAAATATTGTGAGTTTTAATTTTAATATAAACCTGTATTACTGTTTTTGTCGATTTTAGAAATTTGTTGATAACCTCTTGCTTTTTATCTTTTGTTATTTTTATTGTTTTAATTAGTCGTTTATATATATTCATTATTACTATATATATATTATTATATACTATATGCTATATATACATACGTATACTTAATATAATATATATATATATATTATATATTTTTTTTTTTTTTTTTTTTTTTTTTTTTTTTTTTTTTTTTTTTTTTTTAGAGTTGGAGAATTTTCGGAAAGCTTTTCTCAGTGGAGGAAATATGCGAAGAGATAATTCACAAGAGTAGTGTCCAATGTAATGCGACAGATTAAAGATAGCGACTCAAAAATCCCAAGGGCAGAAATAGATTGCTGAAAATTAGTGAATGCGAAATAGTTGATATAAAGAAAGCCCTAGACCTTACATTTCTGAGGAAAGCAGGATGAGTGGAACCACACCAGATCTTTGTGGCATACTTCATTTAGAAATCTTGAAGCAACCCCAGAGCACCCAACCTCTTATAAGCTTCTTTAGAAAGGGAAGTAATTGGATCCTTTCTAGAAAGATCACGAGAAAAAGAAACAAGGAGAATATTAAAGACAAATGAAGACTTGAGCTGTGCTTTCAAAAAGATTCAATTCTATGGAAGGTGGTCTAGTTGAAAGTTGGGGAATTAGCTTTAGCATTGAAAGTCCTGTTTCTGTGATCAGTTGAAATCAACAAGATAGTATGTTACTGAAGGCCACCTCAGAGTCAATAATGCTTTCTTTCAACGGGGAAAGCATATGAGGTGGGGAAGCATAGGAGAAATGGTGAAGTAATAATAGAAGTTTTATGAAAAGAAAAAAGTTGATGGATAGGAGAATCTGAGGACATCATATTTTAATTAAATTGAAATGAATGATTACCAACAGGTTTTAATGACGACAGAAATAAAATAAGAGAAGGAAAGATCGTATAGGGAAGTTACAAATAAAGCTTGTGCAATTCAATCGAAGGCTTTTAAAATATCCGCGTGACAGCAAAAAAATTCACCGAAATGCGAAAATTGGAGGACTAAGAGCTTTCTGTATGCAAGCCATACTGTCGATAAGTGATAAGATTGGATGAATTGAGATGTTTTTCATATTTTCTGTTACAATCAGAGCTATAGAAAGAACGGGGTTAATAAACAGGATAATATTTAGATGGTTGAGAAGAGTCTCGCTTCTGCACACGCTGAATGACCCAATTTTCAGCAAGAAGGGAAGGGCAAAGAAAATGCCAAAGACGAATTTTTTTGCGAATATATAATATATATATAATATTAATTTATCTATTTATAATTATATATATATTATATATATATATATATATATATAATTATATATATATATATTATTATATATATTATTTATATATATATATATTATATATATATATATATTATATATATATATATATATATATATTATAACATATATATGAGAGAGAGAGAAAGGTAAAATTTATATTTATGAACCTCATAAAATATGATTGATAGCTTATAAATGTAAGAAAAAGAAGCATTTCTCAAAATGTGAAAAGATTATTTAGAAAAAAAAAAAGTGAAAAAAATGATTCGTTCAGAGGTGAACGAAAATTTTTGAACAAAGTCATTACTTTTTTCTTTACACACACACATACATACATACGCATACACAAAAATACACATACATACATACATACACACACAAACATTCATACAAACAAAACTACACACACAATTTAATGTTTCATCTTTAAACTATTACTTATATTATATATAATATTAATATATATAATATATTATATATATATATATATATATTATTATATTATTTATATATATATATATATAAATGTATTAGTAGTATATATATTATATATATATTATATAGTATATTATATATAATTATGAGGTAGTATATAATATATATATATATATATATATATATATATTATAGTATATATATATATAAATTACATCAGACGACTTGAAAATGGAACTCTTCTATTTCTATTAATAAATGCGGGAATAATCATTTATTTATCATTTTCTTTGTTATAAATACCCGCAGAAGTATGAATAATAAAATAATAATTTTTGATTCTTTCTGAAGAGTATTTTTCGTAATGCCTTTGATTGCTAAAGTGTGAAAAAAATACTCAAATTTCCTTTAAAATATTCAGTTAATGTAATACTCTTCATAAATACAAGCAACAATTGACTTACATATCGAAACTTTTTGGCAGTATTCATTAGCAACATGAGGTACCCAGAATTTATTTTGATCTCCAACTGGCATGCCAAATTGTGCTGAATACGTTTTACATATTTTAATCGTTAGTGTTACACGGAACTTTCTCGCTCTAGTTTTGATGAACCGTCAACAAATGCAGCTGAATGCATCCTGTGAATGCTTGAAGCTTCTTGATGTCATTTAGTTTTAGATGTTTTCACTCTATATATATATATAATATATATATATATATATATAATATATATATATATATATTATATATATATATATATATATATATATATATATATATTTTTATTTATTAAAAAAAATATAAATATATATAATATAATATATATATATATAATAATATATATATAATATATAATATAATAATATATATAATATATACATATTATATATATAAGTAGAATTAAGCACTAATTTTATTTGTTTCTTAAATTTACTGAGAATAAAAGCATTAAATAAATATACTCATAATAAAGGAGGTGATTTATAATGTCATTTCAACATAATAATTTATATGATTAGTATCATCTTCGTATTTTAGTAACAATTAATAATTATTATATTAGCATAATTTACTGTATACCCTAAAAATATATTTTAAAGCAATTAAAAATATAAATAAAATAGTATATTTCCTTTATCAAAATCATTTATGTACTCATATTTTTAATGTAAATACTGAGGATTTTTTCTATATTTCATCTTCCTAAATTTTTTTAAAAGCCTAAAAATTGAAAAGAAGTAAATTTGCTTTCTCAAAATTCATTTAATCATAGTATTTTCATGAGAGTAAAACAGATTTATTCTAATTTTTGTTTTCTGAAATATTATTTAAAGCTAAAAAAGTAGGTGAAAATAGGTATATTTTCTTTTCAAAATCGTTTAAGATTTGTATTTTTATTAATATAATGTGAAATTTATCAATTTGCTTCATCAAAATTCATTAAAATCTTCGTAACTTTTGTATATTATGATTATTACATTTTTTTCTTTCTGCAATTATTTTAGAAGAATGAAAAGAAATGAAAATACTTAAATTTCCTTTATTTAAATCATTCAAGTATTCGTATTTTTTATTAAATAATAAGGATTTGTTCAATATTTTCGTCATACAAAATTATAATAGATTAAAATTTAATTAAAAAGATGTAAATTTTCGATCCCAAAAATTCATTTAAATCTTTGTATTTTTAATTAAAATAATACAGATTTATCAAATTCTAAGATTTTTATGAATAACAGCAAGTTTGATAAAAAAAAAAAAAAAAAAAAAAAAAAAAAAAAAAAAAAAAAAAAAAAAAAAAAAAAAAAAAATTATATTAATATTAGTATTATTTTTTAATAATTATATAATGTGAAATTTAACAATTTGCTTCATCAAAATTCATTTAAATGTTCGCAACTTTTGGTATATTTATTACATTTTTTTTTTTCTGAAAATAATAGGAATTTAATGCAATTTTTTCTTTCTTAAATTTCTAAAAGCATAAAAATTACATGAAAGGAGGTAAATTTGCTTTCAAATCATATTCAAATATCCTCGTATTTATATATTATGTATTAATAGTACGAAAAAATGATATATAATATTTCTATAATTACAATATTTTCCTTATTACTAAATAAAATAAATAATTTTTAATTTTAATTTTATATAAAGCATATAAAAATAAAAGAAAAACATATTCCAAAAATTAAATAATAATAATAAAAAAAAAAAAAAAAAAAAAAAAAAATTTTTAATTGAAATAATGAGATTTTTCGATATTTTATTATTATATAGTACATAAATTTTTCCAAAAGCTTAAAAATATGATTAAGAAGAAGTAAATTACTTTATTCTCAAAATCATTTAATCATAGTATTTTTTATTAAATAAGAGTAAAACAGATTTATTAATTTTTGCTTCTAGATAAATATTATTAAATCTAAAAATATAGGTGAGTACAATAGAATAATGAATATTGTGACTATATCTCATAAATTCTTTAATAATTATTCTGTATATATTTTATAAAATATAAATGTGTAAAAATTTATCAATATTGCTTCATATATCAAAATTCTTTCAAATTATCTTAGTAACTTATGCGTATGTTATATTTTACAATTTTTTATACTTTCTTTCTTATGTAATATAACATAATATCAATATAGAATTATTATTTAAATGCTAATTTTTATCTTTACTTATAAATTCATGAAAGCAATAAAAAATACATGAATAAGAGTCTAATTTA
>SEYY01004904.1:25000-35000 GCA_009176605.1 Armadillidium nasatum | reverse complement strand
ATGGAATTCTGTTTCGGCGAATTAAAATTGACCTGAAGAGTTGCCAAGTACTAATATAAATATTAGTTGAAGATAAATAAATATAGCTATGCTTTTATAGGAAATAGTAGTATATTTTAGTATACGCTCCTTCATATCTTAGTTAAAAATTAGCTTACAAGGATTTCCGGTACATTTTTATAGTCTAACATATTTTAATTAAAACTAGTTATTTTTTTTTTAAAGTTTTAAAACAAATATTTATGTTTTTAAATCTCCTTTCTCTTAGTGTCTCAGAGGTGCCACTTCAGTGGTGCCTGATTTAGTATTTATCAAATGGACATTTTGCTTCGTTCTTTCAAAAACAGAAATGCAATTTTATATATATATATATATATATATATATATATATATATATATATATATATATATATATATATATATATATATATATATATATATATATATATATATATATTATATATATATATATATATATATATATATATATACATATCCTCTGGTGGGCAAAAGAAAGAGGTCTACTAATTTCTGCCAGAGTTGAGGGGGGGGGGGGAAGTCAAAATCGGAGTCCAGTTAAAGGCCGACATGTCCCGATACACGGTGTTTGAAAGTGTTCAAGTTAAAAGAAGTTATAAAAATAGATATAAGGAGCGTGTTCCAAATTGTACAGGTAGAGGTAAAGGCATAAGAGGTGAAGCATGGGACAGAGAAAGGATGAAACTTTGTTGAAAGTCGTGTGGCATGAGCCTTCTCAATGGAGGAGGTATGCGAGCAGTGTTCGTTGTATATAGTGATAGAAAAGAGAAAGTGACGTAATAAATTCGACGGGTAGAAAGAGACTGCACAGAGGTATATATATATATATATATATATATATATATATATATATATATATATATATATATATATATATATATATATATATATATATATATATATAACACTTGCCTTTTTTTTTAAATGAAACCCGTAAATATTAGTTATAACCCATTTTAGGAGGAGGGGGGGGGGGAAATATACTAGAAAATATTTAATAATACTTTAGCATTGGTTCTGGATGTTACTTTGATGGTACTTGTACGTTTGGTATTAAATGCTTTTAACATTTAATAAAATTTCTAGAGATAACCACAGTAGCATGGTGGACGCTTTTGACGGCAAAAAAAAAAAAAAAAAAAAAAAAATAGAATGCGTCTTTTGGTCGTTGAGAGTGCCACCCATACTACTAATCACAGTGAAATTATTAAGAAAACATTAAAAACTAACATTATTTACTAACTATTTATGTATTTTTTTTATAAAAAAAATTAGCAAATAAACTTCCCTGTTTTTAAAGTAAATCACACATATTTTTAAAATCATATAAGCAAAATACCTTAATAAATTACATAAACAAAAACAAAAACATAAACAAAAAAAAAAATACCTACAAAAATATCCCCCTGAGAATTTTTTTCCTCACCCATTTTTTCCAACCTAATTCGCCACCACAGCCTTCGAAGGAGGGAAAAAGATTGGAAATTCGCAACACGCAATAAATGTTTCTCATATTTCTTACACCGTTCTAATTTCTACATTTTGGCACAATATTCTCCAAAGAGAGTTACAAGAAGCCATTCCTAATATATATATATATATATATATATATATATATATATATATATATATAATATATATATATATATATATATATATATATATATATATATATATATATATATATATATATATATATATATATATATATATATATATATATATATATATATATATATATATATATATATATATATATATATATATATATATATATATATATATATATATATATATATATATATATATATATATATATATATATATATATATATATATATATATATATATATATATATATATATATATATATATATATATATATATATATATATATATATATATATATATATATATATATATATATATATATATATATATATATATATATATATATATATATATATATATATATATATATATATATATATATATATATATATATATATATATATATATATATATATATATATATATATATATATATATAATATATATATATATATATATATATATATATATATATATATATATATATATATATATATATATATATATATATATATAATATATATATATATATTATATATATATATATATATATATATATATATATATATATATATATATATATATATATATATATATATATATATATATATATATATATATATATATATATATATATATATATATATATATATATATATATATATATATATATATATATATATATATATATATATATATATATATATATATATATATATATATATATATATATATATATATATATATATATATATATATATATATATATATATATATATATATATATATATATATATATAAAGGGTGGTAGAAAGGCGACAAAGTGTCATTAGGAGTAGTTAAAATAAGAAACTTTTTGTTTATTATAATAGCTTCGTAAGCAGGCCATTATACCTTTATTAAAAGTGACACAATTTTACTCGGTCGCGCATGCGCGAAAACTCTTAGCATTTTTGCCAGAATCTACGATTAAAGGTAAGATAAGCGGTAAAGCTTGACGCTTTCTCTTCAGTTACGATTTAAGCGTTTGATATGTGGGTTAGTCTTTTGTTCATTATTATATTTTTTTATTTTAGCAATCTATATATATATACATATATATATATATATATATATATATATATATATATATATATATATATATATATATATATATATATATATATATATATATATATATATATATATATATATATATATATATAATATATATATATATATATATATATATATATATATATATATATATATATATATATATATATATATATATATATATATATATATATATATATATATATATATATTATATATATATATATATATAATATATATATAAATTGTTGGATGATTGAAATAACGAACCAGCTAAATAAAGAAAGTAATGTTATCGTAATGAAAATATAAGTAAATAGTAGAATACGAATATCGATAGTGTGGAGACTGGAATAAAGTGTTTTTAGTAGAGTTGAAAGATCGATATTTTAGAGATTATAGTGAGAAGCGTTAAATTTTAACAAGGTTTTTTTTATTATATAGTGAAACTGCTGGGGGTGAATAAATTGTTTTAACGATATGTGGTAAAGTTTAACTCGTTTTGGGCTTTTAAAATTTTACTTAAGTATGAATTATTGATTGGTATTAGAATAAGACTGTAAATGAAAAGCGTTCCGAAGAGAGAAGTAGGGGTACTCCTGTCTGCACTGACTACGGCATTAACCTTACCGGAAGTGGGCTGCCCTGGATTCTGGTGGGACGGCTGGACGGTGCTGCATCTTACCTGAAGACTTCGAAGGAGCTTGCATTTGCTCTTGCAACTAGAGAGATTATATATTGAAAAGAAGAGAAGTTACTAATGTAATGTGTATATATTGTGCTTAGTTTTAAACTATTTTTTTAAACTATTATTTAAAGTTAAGATATGAACATAATGTTGATTGATATTAATAATACATGCAAACTTTTAGTATATTTGTTTATTTGACCTCACTTGGGTTAAGACTCCAGCGAAGAGAAAATAGTTGCCGAGATCATTGCCTTTGGCCCGGTGTGTATATATATATATATATATATATATATATATATATATATATATATATATATATATATATATATATATATATATATATATATATATATATATATATATATATATATATATATATATATATATATATATATATATATATATATATATTTGTTCCAAAATGAAATGAGGGGGGAGGGGTGCGCTATGAGTCCACCTGGAAGCTAGAGGATCGCCAGCTTGAGAACGTTTGGGAACCACTGGTCTGAATGGTTTTATTAATATATATATATTATATATATATATATATATATATATATATATATATATATATATATATATATATATATATATATATATATATATATATATATATATATATATATATATATATATATATATATATATATATATATATATATATATATATATATATATATATATATATATATATATATATATATATATATATATATATATATATATATATATAAAATATGGTGCTAACTATCCAAGCATTTTAAATGTGAAGCCAAATATGTGGCTGGCATGTATAAATGTAAAAACAGATATTAGAAAACGTTCCAAATATATTGTAACTGGTATTCCCTATAGCCATAAAACAGAATACGCCAACACGTGTTAGACATTTATTTCGAAAATATTGCCATATTTACTATTTCATGGAGTCCGAATTAGGGGAGGCGGAACCCCCTCCTCTCCCCCTACGTATATACGTATACAAATGTGTATTCCACCATATATATATAATAGTGCTGGATCGGATGTAATTTTTTCTCATTTGAGGATGCGGATATAGAATTATCGAAATATATATATATATATATATATATATATATATATATATATATTATATATATATATATATATATATATATATATATATATATATATATATATATATATATATATATATATATATATATATATATATATATATATATTATCATTACGGCTTCTATGTTTTGGGAATCTTATCTTTATAAGGAACAGAAGAACCAGAGCTCTATAAAACATTTTAATTTTCGACGTTTCGAGAAAACATTCCTCATCTTCAGGATCTAATAATATAAAATTACTTTAAAATCAGACAATAAAACAAATAAAATAAAATCAAATAATGTACAAAATATGGAAAAAAATTTTATGGGAACAAATTTTATATATTTAAAAAACACATTTTAAAAAACACTGCTAAAAAATGGAAATAAACTAATTGAAATGCAAAATAATATATCTCACCTAAAAACCTTAACTATTATTAAACTACATCACTAAAGTTGTTATTGCACTGTTGTCTATGTTCAATGATGGTTTGAGGGTGGTTATATAAAATGATTCTAAAATACGTAAATCTAATGGGTGGTTGGTTTGTGTTATTATTTTGAAATTGGATGGATTTAATTGGTGTTGATCTTTTAAGGTGCGTTCTCTGATACTAGAATGGGAGGATTTAGATATATTTTTACCAGTACGTGGTGATACTACTCTATGCTCGCTGGTGCGCACGTGGAGTTGGCGCATGGTGCTACCAACGTATATATATATAAAATAGTTTAAACAGCTATCACAGTTGTATTTATAAACGACCAGGGAGTCCAGTAATCTGTCTATGATTTACTATGGAGCCTATTTTATTATTGTTTGTGAATATAGGAATGATTTTAAGTTGTGGAAATGTGTTTTGCAAAATAGGTTGAAGTTCTTTTTTTAATTTAATTAATACTTAAGTGATCGTAGAACGGAATTTAATATATAAAACTTTTTGTGTAACTGTAGAGATCGTAGTTTGTTTATTGTAAATAGTGTTAAAGAAATTTTTATTGTATTTTGAATAATTTTTGTAGGATATAAATTTCTGTTTAGGAACTCTGTTATGAAAT
This sequence comes from Armadillidium nasatum, assembly GCA_009176605.1. NCBI lineage: Eukaryota > Metazoa > Arthropoda > Malacostraca > Isopoda > Armadillidiidae > Armadillidium > Armadillidium nasatum. The sequence goes on along the minus strand of SEYY01004904.1, from coordinate 29,420 downwards.
TAAATTCTTTATGTATTAAGTGGAAATCAGATGAAATATGATATGCCCTGTATATTAATGCTTTGATATTGTTAAGTTTATAAATAAATGGTATGTGACTAAAATAGTTTAAACCTAATCCTGTAAATTGTTTTTTTTTACGGAAAATCGATGTGTTGGTACAATGTAAATTTTTACTAATAAAAATATCTAAAAAATGTAAAGAGTTGTTCGTTTCCTATTCGCATGTAAATTTTATATTGGGGAGTTTATTGTTAAGAAAGTTTAAAAAAAAGGGGGGCTTTAAAACTGCTATCGAATAGGAGGAAAGTATCATCCATGTATCTACTGTAAAAATAACGGTTTGAAGGTGGTTGGGCATGTGGAATAGCCAGGAGGTTTCATAATGATCCAGGTATATGTTGGCAAGAGCATCGCTTAATGGGGAACCCATAGCCAACGAGTTAGTTTGAAAATAAAGTTTCTTATTAAAAAAAGAAATAAACATCATTACATGCTAAGTTTAATAAATTTTTGAATTCTTGTTTTGTGAAATTATGGAAGGAGGTTAAATCTTTGAAGATCTTTTCCAGTAATATGTGGATAGCATCACTGGTTGCAATACTGGTGTATAGAGATTCGATGTCAAAACTGCACATATGGTATTTGTTGAAGTTATTAATTGTGTGTATTTTATTCTTGAAATTGTGCGAGTTACGAATGGTGAATTCATTGGAAGTATATGGTGTTAAAAGAGACGATAAAAATTTTGCTAATTTATAGTTGTGTGTGTTGTAGGCGGCAAGTATAGGGCGCATGGGTAAATTAGATTTATGAACCTTGGGTAAGCCGTACAGTATACCTGGTGCTGAACCTCTAGTGTAAAGGTTATCGTATAATGTTTTGTCAATTTTTTGATTATCTAGTAAGTTACGGAGGGAACGATTTACTTTTTCTTCTAAGTTTAAGGATAAGTTAATCGGGATTTTGTTGCAAATTTGAAACTTGGAAGTGTCAGCTAGTAAACTATTCATCTTGTTAATGTAATCGTGTTTATTTAGTAATACTATGCCTTGGCCTTTGTCTGGTTTACAAATTGTCAGGGAGGCATCGCTTTTTAGTTTTAGTAATACATTTAATTAAGTCAGTTTTATTAATTAGATATGAAAAGACTTTTGAGGGTTTACAGTTTACAGTTTTTAGATATTTTTATTAGTAAAAATTTACATTGTACCAACACATCGATTTTCCGTAAAAAAACATTTACAGGATTAGGTTTAAACTATTTTAGTCACATACCATTTATTTATAAACTTAATAAACAATATCAAAGCATTAATATACAGGGCATATCATATTTCATCTGATTTCCACTTAATACATAAAGAATTTAATTTCATAACAGAGTTCCTTAACAGAAATTTATATCCTACAAAAATTATTCAAAATACAATAAAAAATTTCCTTAACACTATTTACAATAAACAAACTACGATCTCTACAGTTACACAAAAAATTTTATATATTAAATTTCAGTTCTACGATCACTTAAGTATTAAATTAAAAAAAGAACTTCAACCTATTTTGCAAAACACATTTCCACAACTTAAAATCATTCCTATATTCACAAACAATAATAAAATAGGCTCCATATATTAAATCATAAAGACAGATTACCGGACTCCCTGCGCTAGCTGGTCGTTTATAAATACAACTGTGATAGCTGCCCAGCTATCTACGTTGGTAGCACCATGCGCCAACTCCACGTGCGCACCAGTGAGCATAAGGGAGTATCACCGCGTACTGGTAAAAATATAACTAATCCCTCCCATTCTAGTATCAGAGAACACACCTTAAAACATCAACACCAATTAAATCCATCCAATTTCAAAATAATAACACAAACCAACCACCCATTAGATTTACGTATTTTGGAATCATTTTATATAACCACCCTCAAACCATCATTGAACATATATAAAATATATAAAATTTGTTCCCATAAAATTATTTTTTCCATATTTTGTACATTATTTGATTTTATTTTATTTGTTTTATTGTCTGATTTTAAAGTAATTTTATATTATTAGATCCTGAAGATGAGAAATTGTTTTCTCGAAACGTCGAAAATTAAAATGATTTATAGAGCTCTGGTTCTTCTGTTCCTATATATATATATATATATATATATATATATATATATATATATATATATATATATATATATATATATATATATATATATATATATATATATATATATATATATATATATTATATATAGTTGAGATAGATTCTTTTCTTAGTGAAACTTAATCAAATTCGAAAGGTTAAAGCCAATACTAAGGGTTTCCACATACACATTTAATACAATGTGAACGTTTAACAATGTATCTCGGCCGTCTTCAGCACAAACTAAATTTTACAAATTTCTATTTTAAAATGCAATCAAAATTTAATTCATTAACTATAAGATATTTAAAATAATAATAATTGCAATAAAAAATAAAAAATAATGTAATAATGTTAATATTGAAATAACAAGTAAAAATGAAAAATCTGGACTATTTTAGGAAAAGAGTTCATTATTGAGATGAATTCGGAAGGGAAAGCTGACATTTTTGGTCCTATTTTTGTCAATTATTGTTTTTTTTTAAATAAAATTTTAAATTTTCACAAAGACCAAACTTGGTATGTAAGTATAATTGGGGACGATACAGATTTTTTGCATTCCTGTAAAATTTCTGTAGATGGTATGTTTTGGGAGATAATTTACCAGACCTTTAAATGGCCCCAGCTCAATATTTGGTCAGCAACATATTTTAATTTTTTCTGGAAAGGTAGTTGAATGATGTAGAAATATATTCCTTTAAGGGTTGTTTTGGATTGAAACAATCCTTCATGGTGTTTTCATGTTTTGAAATTTTTTGAAAAATCGCACCCCAACTTCAAATGACAAAAATTCAAAAATTTGCTAAACAATTTTTCTTCATTTTTTCAGAAAACCTAGGAAAATGATATAGATACATTTTCATCTAAACAATTTTTCTTCATTTTTTCATTGCACTCCTTCATGGTGTTTTCATAAAAAAATCCATAAAAATCATGAAAATACCATGAAGAATTGTTTGAATCTAAAACAATCCTTAGACGAAAATGTGTCTATTTGATCTTCCTATCATTTCTGAAAAAAATAAAAAAAAAGTTATGCAAATTTTGAACTGGGGTCATTTGAAGGGAGGTTTTTTCAAGAAAAAATTTCTCACCACAACTTCAAATGACCCCATTTCAAAATTTGGATAACTTTTTTTTAATTTTTTTCAGAAAAGATAGGAAGATCAAATAAACACATTTTCATCTAAGGATTGTTTTAGATTCAAACAATTCTTCATGGTATTTTCATGGTTTTCGTGGATTTTTTTATGAAAACATCATGAAGGGAAGATTGTTTCAATCAAAAACAATCCTTAGAGGAATATTTTTCTACATCATTCAACTACCTTTCCTGAAAAAAAATAAAAAAAAGTTATTGAGCAAATTTTGGGCTTGGGCCATTTGAGGTTTTGGTGGATTATCTTCCAAACCATGCACCTTACAGAAATTTTACAGGAATGCAAAAATCTGTATCGTCCCTAATTATACACCAGGTTTAATCTTTCTGTTGTGAAAATTAAAGATTTTATTTTAAAAAACAATAATCGACAAAATGTTCCATCGAAAATGTCCGCTCCCCCTTTCTGAAAAGGACAATAGAAGAGGCTTCATCATTTAAAGATGAGCAATGAGTTTTTATATATAAAACTTCAAAATTCTACGATCAAGAAAGGAAGATGTATGATGAAGAACAGAGAAATTTAAAGAAGAAAAAGTGTGGGTATGTCCATGGTCTTATATGGCAGAGCAAAAGAGGAGAGCAAAGAGTATGGTCTGTTCTCTATGCTTATCAATCCTTACTTTCAATTGTAGACCAGTTTGGCCTACATATGCCGCATTACAGCTGGTAAACTTAAATAAATAAATTAATGAGGATCTGAGATGCTTTGGGTAAGATTCCTTGTGTCTGAAGAAACTATAAATTGAAAGGGAGTTATAATTTATTAGAATGAACTGACGTTGCGGGAATATAGCTTCAATTATAGTAAGAATATTTCTATTAAGTTGAGATGTAAGTAATCCTATGTACAGAAGTTTTAAGTATATTTTTTGTTTGGGTACAGTAGGAAAATGAAGAGTAGGTCTGAAGATATTAGCGATATACTCGTTAATACTTTTTCCACTTGGAACTTTGTGGAATAAATTAAAATGGAAAAGTATTTTCATAAATTCCATCTATGTATGGTATATATTATATATATTATATATATATATATATATATATATATATATATATATATATATATATATATATATATATATATATATATATATAATTATATATATA
>SEYY01004904.1:15000-22500 GCA_009176605.1 Armadillidium nasatum | reverse complement strand
TATCATTACTATCATCACTACAATTAGTAATATTACTTGTAGTAATAATAATAGTGGTAGTAGCATTGTATGTAGATTTAAAAGTTTAAATATCATTGCTAGAGGTAAAGGGTGCTATTAATAGAAAATAATACATAAGTTAGTATTGGTAGTAAAATTACTTGAAATAATAATAATAAATGATAATACAATTTACTATATTAAGATTAAAAGAATAATCCAACTATGTCATATATATATATATATATATATATATATATATATATATATATATATATATATATATATATATAAAACACTATAACCGTGTAAAATTTTAGACAGTAAACACCCCACAGGAAATAAAAACAAAAATTAAAATTGGAGCGAGCTTTCGAAGGGATAGCCACCCTTCCTCTTTCAGGCTCTAGTTTATTATTAAAAGATTTTTTTTTAAAACAAAAAGGCATAAAAATAATTGGTTGGTAGTTTAAATAAAATTGTTAAGACCTTTAAGAAAACTTGAAAACTTTGAAAAATTTTTAACAATATGATTCGTAAAATCATCTAATAAAACATTATTATGAAAATTAAAATTATTTACATTTTTAATTAAAAAGGATTCTATAAATTGTCTTTTATTTACATTATCTTCTTTTATAAGCAACTTCATCTCCTCTAGTCCAATTCTATGATTATTCGATATCCGATGTCTATGTAAAGCAGAATTTTCATCTCCAACTTGAAGCGAATATTTATGTTGGTATTTTCTTCTTTTAAAATCCACCGTCTCACCAATGTAAACACTATCGCAATCTTTGCAAGGGACCTGATACACATCTGCATTATGTTCGTCCTTTTTTATCGAGATTTTTTGCCTATGAAAAAACTTTTTAATATTCGTTGGGACACTCGACACCAATAAAAACTCTCTTGGTAAAAATTTCTTAATGTTGGTAGTGTCAGTGGGTACGTTCTTTTTAAGAGCTTTTAGACTTTGTAGTCCGGAATATTTGGATGAGGAGATTGCACATATTAGAAAGATTTTTAAAACTCTTGGATATCCTTCTCAATTTATAGATAAAGCTTTGAAATCCACAAAAAGGAGATTGCGAAATGTTGAAAGGCAAGATGGACTGGATTTGGTCTCTGGTAGAATTTCGAATTTTACCATTCATGACACACCTATTGATAACAATTCAAATGAGACTGAAAATATAAATGAAAATATCGAGAGAGATTGTGAAGCTGAAAATCGTCTTAAGTTTGACATTGCTGATAAGTTTATAGTGAACGTACCCACTGACACTACCAACATTAAGAAATTTTTACCAAGAGAGTTTTTGTTGGTGTCGAGTGTCCCAACGAATATTAAAAAGTTTTTTCATAGGCAAAAAATCTCGATAAAAAAGGACGAACATAATGCAGGTGTGTATCAGGTCCCTTGCAAAGATTGCGATAGTGTTTATATTGGTGAGACGGTGGATTTTAAAAGAAGAAAATACCAACATAAATATTCGCTTCAAGTTGGAGATGAAAATTCTGCTTTACATAGACATCGGATATCGAATAATCATAGAATTGGACTAGAGGAGATGAAGTTGCTTATAAAAGAAGATAATGTAAATAAAAGACAATTTATAGAATCCTTTTTAATTAAAAATGTAAATAATTTTAATGTTCATAATAATGTTATATATATATATATATATATATATATATATATATATATATATATATATATATATATATATATATATATATATATATATATATATATATATATATATATATATATATATATATATATATATATATATATATATATATATATATATATATATATATATATATATATATATATATATATATATATATATATATATATATATATATATATATATATATATATAATGATTTATTATTATTGTATTAAATTTCTTCTTCGTGGGTCTCAAACTCGGATCCCTCCCCCACCCCTACTACTTATTCCCCTGATATATGTATATAAATATTTTTATCCGCAATTGGATATCCGCAACCGCATCCGCATTCGCGAGTTTTAAGGGAGTGTGCCTCTGAGCTGGCTCCGTCCCTCGTTCAACTTTTCTCTCTATGCCTCAATACTAGTACTTTCCCTCAGTGTTGGAAGCGGGCAATAGTCCAACCTATTCCGAAGAAAGGTAGCCACTCTGATCCTTCCAACTATCGCCCTATAGCTCTCACTTGTATTCTGTCTAAGATCTTTGAAACCCTTCTCAACTCTCACTTCTTAGATCATCTGGAATCTCATTCCCTTCTTTCTGATCATCAGTATGGCTTTCGTCGTTCGAGATCTACTGGTGATATACTTTCCTATCTCATAGATCTATGGTCTTCTGCCCTTAGGGACCATGGGGAGACTTGCGTGGTGACGCTTGACATATCTAAGGCGTTTGACCGGGTATGGCATGCGTCACTGCTTTCCAAGCTCCCCTCCTTTGGGTTTCCTCCTTCTCTTTGCTTACTTATGTCTAGTTTTCTTTCTAATCGTTCCATTTCGGCTGTTGTTGATGGAGCGACTTCTTCTTCCTTTCCTGTCAATAGTGGTGTTCCTCAGGGTTCTGTCTTGTCTCCTACTCTATTCTTACTTTTCATTAATGATCTTCTCAGCTGTTCATTTAACCCTATACATTCATATGCCGATGACTCAACCCTCCATTCTTCTACTCATTTCAAATCTGCTACTTCCTTTGCATCTAGAGTTGCTTCTCGTCTACATCTTTCCCATTCCATTCTTGCAGATCTGGATAGAATTTCCCAGTGGGGTGGTCTCAACCTTGTGAAATTCAACTCTTTAAAAACTCAACTTCTGGAAATCTCTCTCTCAAAGACACCTCCTAACTTTTCTATTTCTTTCGATGGTTCTCCCGTCTCTCCTGTTGACAATATAAACATCCTTGGCCTTCACATAAACAAAAAAATGTCTTGGAAACCTCATATCATAATGGTTGCTAGGGCGGCTTCAAAGAAGCTGGGAGTTCTGTTTAGACTGCGAGAATTTTTTTCTTCCTCGCAGTTACTCCAATTATACAAGAGCCTCATCCGCCCTTGTATGGAGTACTGCTCTCATATCTGGGGTGGCTCAGGTTTCACCCGTCTTTTGGATAGGGTTGAGTCAAAGGCTAAAAGACTTATAAACTGTCCCACTCTTTCTAATTCTCTTGATTCTTTATCTTTGCGACGTGATGTTGGTGCCTTGTCACTTTTCTATAGGTACTACAGTGGCAAATGCTCGAGGGAACTATCCACCCGTGTACCTCCACCTTTACGGCGTCCTCGCAGCACAAGGGGTGCAATGTCCTGCGCATCAATTTTGCGTGGACATAGGCAACTCCAGGCTTGTCCGCTGTGGTCCCTCTTTCTTTCCTGCCACCTCTGTCTTGTGGAACTCTCTTCCATCTTCTGTATTTCCCTCTGCATTTAATCTCAATTTCTTTAAAGCCCGCGTCTGCGCCCACCTGAGAAATTTGCGTTAGGTGGGTACTGTGGGGGTGGTTTTTATTTTCTGGATTTTGTACTCTATTTACTTTCATTTTTATTCTTTTAACACCCCCTCCTTGAATAGGGCTTTGCCCTTGAGTGGTGGTGATGTGTAAAAAAAAAAAAAAAAAAAAAAAAAAAAAAAAAAAAAAAAAACTTTCTCTGGCAAGAGTGAAAAATGTAGATTGCTTTGCACACCAAACTCAGATAGTAGTTAAAAATTCCATTATGAGTCAAAAATGTGTATCCGATTTAATAACCAAATGTAGGTTAATTGCTACGCATTTCAATCACTCCGTTGTAGCCCCAAAATGAGCTGAAGAAAATACAAACAAGATTAAATGTTCGTCCACTTTCTGTCATGCAAGATATTCAAACACGCTGGAATAGTAGTTTGCATATGCTTGAGAGGATGAGCGAAATTAATGAGGCCATTTGCCTTTATGCTTCAAGCAGCACAAAAATAAAGCCTCTAACAGCTGACGAAAATGACATTTTAAATAATTGTATTAATATCCTTAAGCCTTTTGAAGAATTAACAAAGACTATAAGTTCAGCTGAATCATGTTTGTCAGATGTGATACCACTTGTTTCAACATTGAAAGTTGTGTTAACAAATGTTATTAAGTCTAAGGGAGTTTCAAGGATGACTGAAACATTAATGAAGGAGATGAACGACAGATTTGAAAACCTGGAAAATGATGATGCTTATACAATTGCAACCTTTTTAGATCCTAGGTACAAAACAAAATTTTTTAAACCACTTGTTTCTCAGAATGTTAAAATCAAATTAGGATGCTTATGCGATGAGATGATAGAAACAGCTAAAATAACGCCTTTCAAGAAAAAGCAAAAGCTCTCAGATACAAAAGAAACAAAATCTGTTAGCTTAAGCATTGCTAAATCAATGAAAGATCTTCTAGCTTCCAGCAGCGATGAAGAATCACAAGTCAGAAGTGTCAAAGGATACAAAATAGACTATTCAAAATTATCTAAAACTCAATCGTTTGGAGGCAGATAAAGACCAAACTGGTTTGGTGGAGAGATAAATTGCAAAAGTTTTCCTTTTCTTGCAGAGCTTGCAATTACTTATTTAGCATGTCCTTCAACTAGTGTTGCTAGTGAGCTTCTTTTCAGTGGAGCAGGCCTCATTTACGACGAAAAGCGAACCAAACTTTCACCTGAAAGAGCCCAAAAGCTTTTATTTCTAAAAAATAACTTACCAATTATTAACTTCAAATGGAATATGTGAAACTGTGAAGTGTGAAGGTAATATTGAATTACTGGCTATATATATATATATATATATATATATATATATATATATATATATATATATATATATATATATATATATATATATATATATATATATATATATATATATATATATATATATATAACCTTTTTCCAAATGGGTGGAGGTTGGGGAAAGAGGTTGGTGGGGTGTTCAAGAGTTGGGTCCCCGTCCCACACCCTGGTAACATAGATTCTGGATATTATATTTAAAATTCCAAGAATCTATGGCAAAAACTCTTAAAAAATTAAACTATCCGCATCCGCATCCGCATATTGAATATCCGCAACCGCATCCGCATCCGCGGATAGTAAAAAATTACTATCCGGTCCACCTTAAATATATATATAATATATATATATATATATATATATATATATATATATATATATATATATATATATATATATATATATATATATATATATATATATATATATATATATATATATATATTGTATACTTAGGCAAAGATTTTGTAATTAGGTGAATAAATTTATGAAAATAAAAATATAAAATATTCGTTACTTTTTTCCGCTACTTAATTTGCTACTTTTTCTGCTACTTACTAAACTTATTACTTTTTTTGTACCAAACTTTATTTTTCTGCTACTTACTAAACTTGCAATTTTTTCATTACTTACTAAAATCATTATTCAAAACAAGAGTTTCCCAATCGGGGACCACGGGGTCCCAGGGGACCCACAGGGACCAACAGGGCCCCGGAAGCTTTAATGGGGTCCTCAAGGAAAATTTTTGAATTTAATTTAATTTAGGAATATATGGGGGCTCCACATACGTAAAGTTAGAACTCAGTGGGTCCACAAATTAAAAAAAAAGGGTTGGGAACACTGTTCTAGACCCTACTTTTAAAAGTCGCCATTTTAGCCACTCTCTTTAATATAATCGCAATTTTACCTGTACGTACCATTAACAGCTATTTACAGAAGTCTCACTTTTGCACGCTTGCCAAAATACATAACGAAAAATCATTTTCGAAAATACATTTTCGTTAGATGAGAATTAGCAGGAAAAAAAAGGAGCAGAAAAAAAGTAGCAGAAAAAAGTAGCGGAAAAATAGGAGTGATTTTTAAAGGGTAAAATTTGGATTACGCGATATTTCTTCATAAGGATTCACTTTTCTGAATCCTATTTTACCTTTTATTATTATTATTATTATTATTATTATTATTATTATTATTATTATTATTATTATTATTATTATTATTATTTTTATCATTATTATTAAATGACACTGTCATTAGCAGTAGTATTAAAAGAATTAAAATTGCTATTAGTGATGCACAACTAGAACAATTAAATAAGCAGAAAATAATGATAATAATAATAATAATTAATTAATAATAATAATAACGACAACAATAACTAATAGCAACAACCAAAAAGGTGTAATAATAATAATAATAATAATAATAATCCATGATGGGTCCAGTCTGACCCATGTCTACTTTCTCTTCCTTCGATTGAATTAAAAGAAGGAAAAAACAATTATTGAAAATACATTAAAGACTTTATTATCAAAATATCCAAGACACTTTTCTTTATTATTATTATTATTATTATTATTATTATTATTATTATTATTATTATTAGTTGTACATGTTTAAGAATATTATTATCAGCATTATTTAATATTATTAATAATAATAATAATAATAATAATAATAATAATAATAATAATAATAATAATAATAATAATAATAATAATAATAATAATAATAATAATAATAATAACTATTATCTGTTTATAATTATGTATATCAACTCTCATTCGCTCACCTTCTTAATCTCCCTCACACTCATTTGCTTTCTCACATCTTATTCACTCACACTCACTCGCTCCCTCTCACATTCATTAATTCGCACTCTCCATCTCTCTCACTAACTTACACCTTCTCTCTCTCTCTCTCTCTCTCTCTCTCTCTCTCTCTCTCTCTCTCTCTCTCTCTCTCTCTCTCTCTCTCTCTCTCTCTCTCTCTCTCTCTCTCTCTCTCTCTCTCCTCTCTATATTTCCCCATCTTTATAAATAACATCTCTCCTTCGTTTCCCCAAACCTTTTTTCACAATATGTATTTATTTTTGCAGTCTTCGCTCCCGTTCCCTTAATTCCCCTCATTCATTTTCGTGAAGTGAATTGGAAGCCTTCGGCGAGCGAAACAATTTTCAGGTAAATGAATTAACACCTTTCCTCCTCCAGAATTAATTATAATTACTATAATTAATCGTAAATAATATTTTTTGAATCTTCTTTTTTATACCTGCCTTGTTCATTATGAAGTGACCTAATTAGTAATAGGATCATATTATGTTAGTAGTAGTATTTTTAGTAATAGTAGTATTAGTAGTAATAATTATAATGATTATAATTATTAAAGTAATATCTTTGACTTTGTTTTTCAGCAGTTTTGTTAGTAATAATTATTATGTGGAGTATATATTATAGTAGTAGAAGTACCACAGGGGGAGTAGCAGTATTAGTATTATTATTATTATCAGTATTAGTAATAGTATCAATTGTAATTAATTTTTTCGTAAATAATATATTTTTAATTTTATTCTTATTTTCATTTACATTGTTAATTATAATTTAACTGGAAATGGTTATCAGTCGCAGTAAAGATTATGGTAGCAGAAGTACTAGTCATAGCTGAGTTGACTATTGCATTGATAATAGTAGTATT
>SEYY01004904.1:7500-10000 GCA_009176605.1 Armadillidium nasatum | reverse complement strand
TTCGATCCCACTTGGGGATCCTAGGTATATACTACCTAGAAATGTTCATATCCACGAAAAGAGCAATCCCCGTGAGATGTGAACTTTTATTTAAAAAAAAAAAAAATATCTACTAATTCAGTCAGAAATAACAAAATGGATGATTTTTATTCTGTAGTTTTTGATAGACTGTTATGAGTAGAGTTAGGAAATAAATAAAAATAGCTTTATGGTCTAGACCAGGGTTTCTCAAACCCTTTTCTTTGCGACCCCTTTTTCTCAGTTACAATAAGAGTGAATAAATAAAATCGGACACCATTTTAATAAACTCTGATCAAAACTTTGTTTAGAATTTACGCTGAATTAAAACTCATTTTTGGCAAAAGAGTTTTATAGTCGCAAAGTTAAAAAATTCTGGAGACTCTAGATTCATAAAATGCAAATTTTGATATCACTGTTAGCATAAATTTAACATCTCCCTTTGCATAATTGAGGATAGAATGTGGAGGAATAGGGTATGTATGCTGTGGAAGAGCTCAAACATCTACATTTAGATTATTAATAGGTTATACTTAGAGGAAGAGAGGTGGTGGTCAAAAAAGTAAAAATTTAACCTAGCCTAACCTAAGAAAAAGAATATATATATATATATATATATATATATATATATATATATATATATATATATATATATATATATATATATATATATATATATATATATATATATATATATATATATATATATATATATATATATATATATATATATAATATATATACTAATTAAAACACTAAATCAACATAAAAATGCTCTTATATATATCGTAGAAATGAATAACGATGGTTGAGGAAATAGGAGTTGGGAGATAAGAGAGGGGAGGGGGGATAATAACAAATCCGAAGGGGGATGAGTAGAAGGATGGAGTGGGGGGGGGGAGAAAATATCAAATCCTTAGAAATGGGGGGAATCATCATTGTTTATATGGAACGAGACGGGGGGGAGGAATATTTTTAACTAAAAGGCTAAATAAGGGATTTGAAGAAATTATCTCCCCCACCCCCTTTCCCAACTTTGAACACTTCCGCCTTTTCTTTCCCCCATTTTCTTCGCTGCCCCCCAACTCCCACTAGGAAATTGCATCTTCTATGAAGAAATTTAATTCTCCTTTTTCTTAATTTAAATGAAAATCTCAGTAGGGATCTTAATACTATGGCAACTAATTAAGTTTTGTATTCGCTACAGAGTTCTTGTGGCCTCTAGAGGGGCGGGAGGGAGGGATGGGGTGGTTGTGATGGTGGAAGTGGTGAAAAAAATAGTGAAAGTAGAATGGTAAAAATTAGTTATAGTAGTTGTGATAGTTGTAGTGGTTGAATGTAAAATAAAAATTCTTGAAATTAGGGTTGCAGTACTTTGGCTACCTTTGTGTATGAAGTTCGGAATTTCAGAACCAGAAAAATGGTTTTTTCTTTTAAATTCATTTGTAAACCAAACTAATAATAAACTGATATATAAATTAAAATATAAAAAGTAACCAAAACATTTTTCGCTCTCGAATTTAAAACATTCCATTTTAGGAAAATTTTTGTTTAATCAGAACTGAAATGGGCGGATTTTAATATAAAAAGTAACCCGAAACTTCAATTGATACTCAAATGTTTAAACATTATTATTTTTTCCTTTTGCAATTTCTGAAACTACGAATAAAAAAATGGAAGGGGTTTCATTTAAAAATTAACCAAAAAATTTAGTTACTCCTCATATGAATAATATTTTTTCCAAGTTTGATATTAAAAAAAAGAACTAATGAACCAGAGGCCATAATGAGTTAGGATAAGAACCTTTGACATCGTTAATAAGATGAGACAGCCTGAAGGAGGTAGGACCTTTGACATCGTTAATAGAATGAGACAGAGACTGAAGGGGGTAGAACCTTTGACATCGTTAATAATATGAGAGAGAGCCTGAAGAAGATAGAACCTTTGACATCGTTAATAATATGAGACAGAGCCTTAAGGAGGTAGAACCTTTGACATCGTTAATAATATGAGACAGAGCATGAAGGAAGTAGAACCTTTGGCATCATTAATAATAAGACAGAACCTGAAAGAGGTAGAACCTTTGACATCGTTAATAAGTTGAAAAAGAGCCAGAAGGAGGTAGAACCTTTGGCATCATTAATAATGAGACAGAACCTGAAGTAGGTAGAACATTTGACATCGTTAATAAGTTGAGACAGAGCCTGAAGGAGGTAGAACCTTTGACATCTTTAATAATATGAGACAGAGCCTGAAGGAGGTAGAACCTTTGACATCGTTAATAATATGAGACAGAGGCTGAAGAAGGTTGAACCTTTGGCATTATTAATAATATGAGACAGAACCTGAAGGAGGTAGTACCATTGACATCGTTAATAATATGAGACAGAGCCTGAAGGAGATAGAACCTTAGTCATCGTTAATAATATGAGACAGAGCCTGAAGGAGGTAGAACCTTTGATATCGCTAATAATATATGAGA
>SEYY01004903.1:0-12930 GCA_009176605.1 Armadillidium nasatum | reverse complement strand
AAATTCCAGAAAAATAACAGAAAAATAACAGAAAGGAAATACAGTTGGTTGGTTGATGAAAAACATAAAATAACCTATATAAAATATTGCAATTAAAATGAAAGACAAAACCGATAACAAAAATAAAACACACAATTGAACATTACAAAATTAAAAATTAAAAGAATTAAAAGAAATAAAGTTTAAAAAATATAAAAGTAGAGATAATGACAATAAAAACAATGACAAAAATCATGAATTAAAGAATTAAAAATAATTAATTACAAAATTAAAGAATTAAAAGAATTAAAAAATTCAAACAAAGTAAAAAAATAAAAATAAATAAAAGTAGAGATAATGACAATAATAACATAATAATGACAAAAATTCAAAAGGAAAAATAGTATGAACGGCATGAATAAAAGATTACAGATAAAATAAAGGTAAAAATATGAGTAATAAGTAATAATAACAATAATAACGAAAAATAATAAAATAAAAATCATTAATGTATATATATAATAAAAATAATAATAATAATAATAATAATAATAATAAATAATAATAGTAAATAATAATGATAATAATAATGATAATAATAATAATAATAATAATAATAATAATAGTAATAAATAATAATAATAAAAACAATGCCAAAAATAAAGACAAAAATAAAATAAAATTAAAATAAAAAACAACCGCAATATTGACAATATAAATGGTAAAATTGAAAACATTAAGGAAATTAAAAGTATTACAAATAAAAATAAAAAGTTCAATAGTCATAAAATATGTAGAGTCGCAGACGGGATATTGCCATTAAGGAGAGGTGAGTGTTTCTTAATATAAAGAGATTCAAGAATTCTCCTGTCAAGCTCAGAAGAAGCTGAGCAAAGGACCCGAAAATCACGAACGGAGGCCTTTTATGTTTTTCATCAACCAACCAACTGTATTTCCTTTCTGTTATTTTTCTGGAATTTTAGGTTTTTACTTTGGAAATGTTCCTCATGAATTGTGGTGCGTTTTTTGACTTTTGTTTTTGTTTTATATTTATTTTCATTATTTTTAATTTTTTGTAATTTTGTTTAATTTTTAGCTGAAGATGAATCTAATAGATTCGAAACGTCCTATTAAATATGTTCGCCTTTGCACTGGCCTTGATTTTTATCATTATATATATATATATATATATATATATATATATATATATATATATATATATATATATATATATATATATATATATATATATATATATATATATATATATATATATATTGAAAATTATCGTGCCTAATACTTTCGAAGAATAAAAATAAGATGTGAACTAGACTCAATAGCGTGGCAAATCAAAACTCAGTTAGTTTTCTATTATTTACTATATTAAAGAACAAGATACAAAAAATGATAATTACAACAAAATAAATAAATGGTAGCGTGAATATATAAATCTAAAGGCTTCTTCGGAGGTTACGTAAAGGTTCTATTATTCGTTAATTACAGCATGTGAGGCACATTCCATGCAACACCTTAAAAGAAGAGCATATTACATGCACTCTATATAATCATGAGCTGAAAGAATATTTCCATTCAATCCTCCCTTACTGAAAAACTACTACAGTCATTCATACCAACCCATTACCAGGCAGAAAAACAAGCTCACTGCCAAGCAAGTTAATTGTACTACTCCTCCAGCAGCTTCCCCTTCGTTTTGATTTCAAACTGTAATATTTCCCTTTCGTCTTTAGCTAATCATCTTTCATCCAGAACAATGTAGAAATGTGTTCTCTTCTTCCATGATCTTCTTAAAAATATTTTACAAACAATTCTCATTAAATTAAATATTTTCTCCTTAAAAAGGACTAACTAAATCATTTACATAGCTAATTATATTAATAACAAATATATTATAAATAATTATTATGAAATATAGGTCTAATAATAACTTTTATAGTTATTCAATAATTTCTTTACATAAAAACACATTTTCCTTGTAAGTTTCACCATTGTAAATGATATGATTAAGAAGATATTTAAAGATTAAGACGTTTTAATATTTCATCTAAAAAACACAGCATTTGTAAAATGTTGTGAATTTTAGGTATCTGTACACACTGTGTCGAATTTGAACGATGCTACTTTCACTGTTTAATAAACTCTTAATTAATATATTAAACAAAATATGATATGTAATACAATTAAATATAATATAAAATATTAATATAAATATAAATAAATATATATAAACATATATATAAAGGCTTATATAAAATAAATTACGGGATTAAAGCCATTCATTAATAGTGAGATTCGTGTTACCGAAAACATTTCAATCATCGCATAAAAACAAATCAGCTCCAAACCATTTTTCAGAAATTTATTATAACAAAATACAAATAATAATAATAATACTTTATATAAAAATTGAAACTTCGTATATCCTATTTTATAATAATAATAAGAAAAATATAAAAATAAATTCTATAATATATATAATAATAAAGTGAAAACGGTTTCTACGGCTTCTGTACAATTTGTAAAAAAATCTTTGTCTTAATTTTTAAAAAGCCCCTTTAGAATTTAAGCTAAATAAATATTATACAACTACTAAAGAATTATTATTACTTCTCTTAATCCTTTTAAAAATATAAAAATAATAAATAACTTTCTTATTAATTTATTAGTTATTTTTGTTAAATTATGGGATACTAAACTAAATGTTACATTTAAAGTTTCCAAACGATCGTCAAAGCTTCTAAGTTCCTAAATAAAATAACTAGATATTATAATATAATTTTTATGCTCTTAAACGATGCATTATACATATACCTATATAAACATACATATATATCCAAATAAAAATATATATAACTATTAAAAATTAACGTTCAAAGATTGTCCGAACAAATTATTTCTCTTAAATATTCTTTTGAATAATGGAAACGATGTCCTTGTTTAAAATGTGTTTTCAAATGTTTTTTTACAGATAATATAGAATTATTTATACCTATATATATATATATATATATATATATATATATATATATATATATATATATATATATATATATATATATATATATATATATATATATATATATATATATATATATATATATATATATATATATATATATATATATATATATATATATATATATATATTATATATACTGCCATAATGTTCAAATGAAACTTGAAAAAGATTTGAGTTCTTGATACCATATCTAAATATTTCAGAAACTGAAGGCCCCATTTATTCAGCAGACACCTCTGGAGGGTAAGTTGGGACAAACCTTGGATAGCTGGGATGCAGTAAATGTTCATCACAGTACCACTCTCACTAGGAACCAGTTTCCATGTGAATACTAGGTGGTATAAGGTGGACTTGTTTATTAAGTATAATACTCCATTAGCCAGTTCAGTGGCTGTGGAGAGATTGTTTAGTAAAGGCTCTGACATTCAAAGACCAAAGAAGTTAGCCATGGCATCCAGCAATTTTGAAATATTTATCTTTATGAAAGAGAATATGACCCTATTCAGAATGCAAGAGGAGAGCTACGAGGAGAAAGAGATCATAGATAATTGAATAAATAAGATTAAATTCTTTCTCATTTTTTGTTATATATTTGCATCTTTCAAATAAAATTTCAAAATAATTCATCTTTACATACTTGCACTCTATTTTTCAAATTTTTATTTACATTTTTTTTTTTTTTTTTGCAGTCCTAAATTTGAGGTTAAAAAAAAAATTTAATTTGCGGTCATGTGCGCTTTAGCGCTTGCGGACTAAATTTTTGAAAAAAATGTGCACTTTTGCGCTTGCGCACTAAGTTTTTCCAATTTGCACTTTTGCATTTGCGCTTTAAAATTTAAAATTTGCACACCCACCTCTATATATATATATATATATATATATATATATATATATATATATATATATATATATATATATATATATATATATATATATATATATATATATATATATATATATATATATATATATATATATATATATATATATATATATATATATATCAGCTCTGTAGCTCAGTCGATTGAGCACTCATCATAGCAAGCGATAGGTCCACGGGTTCGAGGCCTGGCCAGAGCAGGAAATGTTAACGGTTTCTCCTTGTGCTTAGTTCTGAATGACTCAGTCGTTAAACGAGTATATATATATATATATATATATATATATATATATATATATATATATATATATATATATATATATATATATATATATATATATATATATATATATATATATATTCACTCACTTGCAGTGCCAAAATAACAACATTAGGATTTGAGTCGTGTAGCTTTGTGAGCAATGCATTAATGGCACTCTTTGGTCTGAATATATATATATATATATATATATATATATATATATATATATATATATATATATATATATATATATATATATATATATATATATATATATATATATATATATATAATAGGATGATTAAGAATTTTTTTATGATGATGATAATTGAAGTAAATTAGACTATGACAATGAAATCAAAAAAATATATTTTACAAATTTTCACAATTTTAATAAATTTAACAATTTTATAATGAGAAAGAATTAAATTCTCTTTTCTTTATTCAAATGTGTAAATACATGTAATTTTAATATATAGTATAATACATGGTAGGGTGTTCCACTCGCTCTCAGCCCTAGATATGTTTTCACAGATATCAAAGTAGTGGTCATTAGTTAATAAAATTTCCCATAAATAAACTTTAAGTGTGTGAGAATTGTGCTGACATAATAATGGGTTGGGAGTGATCTCTATTAACATCATGGCATGTCTGGAAACGCTTTGTCATGTTATGGGAGTTTGCCAACAACAAGTAAATCGGTGTGGTAAATCAGATGACATCAGTCAAATCGCAGTTTAAATAATTTTATACATGATGACGTTGGACATGTGGTAAGAAATTAGCCAGAATGGAGTTCCTCATCATCCCAATGATTTATAAACTCATTGAAGATGTTCATTTACAAATTTTAATAACTTATGACCAGTACTTTGATAACTATAAGAGCACACTGGGGACAAGACTGAGTGGAACACTCTGTAGGATATTCAGACATTGATTTAGTTTATGAGAACATAGAAAGACACACAAAATTCTAGTACTTTAAATTTTAAGCTCTCTTAAATTGAGATAAAGAAACAATCCTTTCTCCAGTTTCAGGAGTGATTCAATTTTGACTTGGTGTATATTTGTCCCTAGGGACCGACCGGGGCCGAGGCCGGGGTCACCCAAATTTGGCCAGAACCAGAGTTCTGGCCGGGGTTTCCTAAAACCTGTAAAGAGGTCAAAAACACTGAAATTTTAGTTTAAGAAAATTAGATATAAATTTAATTGTGGTTTATTTAATTGTAAGGAAGTAGTAGAATAGCCAACATTCGCTTAAATTAATGATTATATGCATTTTCTCTGAAAAAATTTCAAGAAATTACAGTTTTGTATAGTAAAAGTTTTAAAAAAGTACAAAAATTAAAAAAAAAATAAAAAATTTCTAATTCATAATAGTGATTCAACAGCTTTACCTAGGTGAGACCCTAAGGTAAAGTTTGAAAAACGTAAAATAAAAAATTATCAATATAACCTGTATTTATACATATCATTGTTATTTTATTGCTACGTATCAAACTTGTATCATTTAGCTACATTATTTCAAAATTATTATTTTGTTTATTTGTTTATACTTTGTCAATATGGCTAAAAGATCAGCTTTTGCAGTATTGGAGTACTTTACAATGTTTCAGGATAGGCTTGAAATAGCTAAATGTAACATCTGCAGTCATAAAATTAGAAGAGAACCTCTGGGTGCCACAAGTAAAAAATTTTCAACCAAATCTTTATGGAGTATCTAAAATCAAAACACAAAGATGAACATTCACTAGCGGAAAAGGAGTGGTCAAAAGAAACAGAAAAGAAAAAAATCTTAATTTTCTTATATTTTGTTTAAAATTCTTTTTATTATTATTATTATTTGACTGACTGAGCTGAAATTTTCAAGGTTTATGCGTTTTTTCACGAAGTTCTGAGTTGATTTCGAGCATTTTTTTGAGTCTATAACGGTTTGAAAGTTATTTGGACCCAAAGTTGAAAGAAAATGAATAACTGGGTCAAACCACTGGTCCACATGAGCTGAAATTTTAACTGAATAAACTTAGCCCCCCAATTTCTTGCATTGGTGGGAATAGATTTTTGATATCACGCCTAGAAAAAAAGTTATAAACACGAAAATTTTTTTTGCAAAAATCATACCCTTCTGGAGGAAAAAATTATTTAAAAAAAAAAAAAAAAAACGCTATCTACTAATTTTTTATTTGTGGATATTGTTTAGAGGAGGGACAGGGCAACAACATTTATTTAGTGCATTATTAAATGCTATTTGTTTGAATCGAGATATAGCCTCACAAACTTTCAAAATTTTTGAAATTTGGTCAAAAATGGATCTTTTTGAAGGCTATATCTCGAAACCAACGAATCGCATCGAATAAAGTATATAGAGGAATTTGTAGCCCCACCCCTCCTTTATACATCTACAAAAATAAGAAATGTTATAGTTGTATTTTTTTTTTTTTTTTTTGGAATGGTGGATTTTTTTTCAAAAATATTTTTTTTTTCGATAGTTGGTCAGTTTTTGGCTTATAACATTTTTTCTATAACTCTGGGAACAAAAGTCTATTAGAAGCTTTTGTAGCCCATAGAATTTTGAATAAATATTCCAACTTTCAGCTCATTTTAAAAAGTGGTTTGGCCCCGCCATCCATTTGAAAAAGGGTAAAAAAAAAAAAAAAAAAAAAAAACTTTTTTAACTGTAATAGACTCGGAAATGTTATAGTTGTATTTTTTTTTTTTTTTTTGGAATGGTGGATTTTTTTTCAAAAATATTTTTTTTTTCGATAGTTGGTCAGTTTTTGGCTTATAACATTTTTTCTATAACTCTGGGAACAAAAGTCTATTAGAAGCTTTTGTAGCCCATAGAATTTTGAATAAATATTCCAACTTTCAGCTCATTTTAAAAAGTGGTTTGGCCCCGCCATCCATTTGAAAAAGGGTAAAAAAAAAAAAAAAAAAAAACTTTTTTAACTGTAATAGACTCGGAAAAAAGCTAGAAATGTACTTTTCTTACGGGTAAAAAAATCTATACACACTAAAAATTTCAGCAGAATCGGTTGAAAATCTAAAAAAAAAATTTTAAACTTGACTGTCCCTTTTGCCATTTTAACCCTGGCTGGCAAACCCCGGTTTTCCCTGATTTTTAGCCAGGGCCGGGCCCCGGTCAGTTCATATTTGTCCCTCACTATTAAACAGCCTTTCGCTCTAAGTAGAAGGTGGAACAGATAGATATTTAAAAGCCAATATATGTAAATTAATCAGCAGAAAATTGACAATGATGATTGATAAGAAAATTACCAAATTTACCAATGCTGACTAATCGTCCCATCATATATATTGAAAAGAAGTTTTATTGTGTTTTTTATCCCCATGATAAAAATGAAATAACAGGTATAAATTAAATTGTAAAATTGTGGAATTTGCTATATTGTTCAATTAAATTGGAAAAAGAAAGAAATAAAATCAAATAAAATCAAAGAATAAGAAAGGATTCATCTCATTTAGTGTCATCCCTTACTTTGGGTAAGTAAAAATGAATAAGTTTTGTTATGGTATAAAAACTTCAAAGAGAACATTGTAAATAACATCTAAATCTAAAGAGTAAATTCCTTAAGAATTTGAATATAACAAAGAATAAATTAGAAGAATTAGAGTAAAATAAATCAAATATATATTGTAGTAAATGTATTAAACTTTAAAGTAGTAACTTATCATAAAGAAAATTTGGATTGGCTTGTAAAAGGAAATATAAGGAGTCTATAACAGTTTGAAAGTTATTTGGACCCAAAGTTGAAAGAAAATGAATAACTTGGTCAAACCACTGGTCCACATGAGCTGAAATTTTAACTGAATAAACTTAGCCCCCCAATTTCTTGCATTGGTGGGAATAGATTTTTGATATCACGCCTAGAAAAAAAGTTATAAACACGAAAAAAAAATTTGCAAAAATCATACCCTTCTGGAGGAAAAAATTATTTAAAAAAAAAAAAAAACGCTATCTACTAATTTTTTATTTGTGGATATTGTTTAGAGGAGGGACAGGGCAACAACATTTATTTAGTGCATTATTAAATGCTATTTGTTTGAATCGAGATATAGCCTCACAAACTTTCGAAATTTTTGAAATTTGGTCAAAAATGGATCTTTTTGAAGGCTATATCTCGAAACCAACGAATCGCATCGAATAAAGTATATAGAGGAATTTGTAGCCCCACCCCTCCTTTATACATCTACAAAAATAAGAAATGTTATAGTTGTATTTTTTTTTTTTTTTTTGAAATGGTGGATTTTTTTTCAAAAAATATTTTTTTTTTCGATAGTTGGTCAGTTTTTGGCTTATAACATTTTTCCTATAACTCTGGGAACAAAAGTCTATTAGAAGCTTTTGTAGCCCATAGAATTTTGAATAAATATTCCAACTTTCAGCTCATTTTAAAAAGTGGTTTGGCCCCGCCATTCATTTGAAAAAGGGTAAAAAAAAAAAAAAAAAAAAAAAAAAACTTTTTAACCGTAATAGACTCGGGAAAAAAACTAGAAATGGACTTTTCTTACGGGCAAAAAATTCTATACACACTGAAAATTTAAGCAGAATTGGCTGAAATTTTTAAAAAAAATTTTTAAACTTGACTGTCCCTTCTGCCATTTTAACCCCGGCCGTCAAACCCCGGTTTTCCCTGATTTTTAGCCGGGGCTGAGGCCCCGGTCAGTTCATATTTGTCCCTCACTATTAAACAGCCTTTCGCTCTAAGTAGAAGGTGGAACAGATAGATATTTAAAAGCCAATATATGTAAATTAATCAGCAGAAAATTGACAATGATGATTGATAAGAAAATTACCAAATTTACCAATGCTGACTAATCGTCCCATCATATATATTGAAAAGAAGTTTTATTGTGTTTTTTATCCCCATGATAAAAATGAAATAACAGGTATAAATTAAATTGTAAAATTGTGGAATTTGCTATATTGTTCAATTAAATTGGAAAAAGAAAGAAATAAAATCAAATAAAATCAAAGAATAAGAAAGGATTCATCTCATTTAGTGTCATCCCTTACTTTGGGTAAGTAAAAATGAATAAGTTTTGTTATGGTATAAAAACTTCAAAGAGAACATTGTAAATAACATCTAAATCTAAAGAGTAAATTCCTTAAGAATTTGAATATAACAAAGAATAAATTAGAAGAATTAGAGTAAAATAAATCAAATATATATTGTAGTAAATGTATTAAACTTTAAAGTAGTAACTTATCATAAAGAAAATTTGGATTGGCTTGTAAAAGGAAATATAAAGTACTCATTTAGTTTAGGGAAAAGTAAAAGTAGAATAAAAGTAATGTTCTTGTCTGCATTATTTTTTTAGGGAACTAGACTGGGGAATCCAAATTGAGAAAAAAGGATTAAAAAAATAGAAGTCCCCAAATTGAAAAGAAAAAAGGAGATTAACAACATCACGATCCAGTCAGGTCTTAACAACCGTGTTTACAATTGTCCTTGAAGGCTATTGGAATTAAAATTGAAGAAGAACCAATAATACTCTTTTGAAGAGATTCAACATCCTTTTGAAGGATGAATAAAAGATCTCATTTAAGGATATCCTTGCTTTTAAAGTAGGAATAATAAAAAAAATAAAAAAAAAAAAAAAAAAAAAAAAAAAAAGGAAGAGAATTTTATCTCATATTATTTAATATCTTATTTTATTCATGAAATTTTTATTATTTATATTAACCAAATTAATGAATATTGTTTACCATTCTAACCATTACTTTAGTTTGGTATCATAATTATTTTTACTAAATATTTATCAGTTATTGAATCTAATTTTTAATATTTATTATTTATTGAATTATTTTATATTATCATTTATTGAATCATTTATCATACATTATTTATCAAACGATTCTTCATCTTAAGTATGCTTCATTATTTAAATAAGTAAGAATATCTAGTTATATTGTATATTTAATTGAGATTGCATAGTTAGTTAGTGGAGGCCTCTATATTTATTTGTTAGGTGTATATATATATATATATATATATATATATATATATATATATATATATATATATATATATATATATATATATATATATATATATATATATATATATATATATTAAGCTAATAGTAAAATAAATAATTTTTTATTTCCTCTTGTTTTTTTGACACATTTTTTTTTCATTTTGTTTGAGTGGACTTCCTGGGTAAGATTAATAGAGGTCACGACTTTTGGTGAGTACGATTTGTTTTCCTGTTTCTCCAATCTTGGAGGAGTTATTTTTCTAATTTGTTTAATTATTCTCACCCAGTGACAGGGCTGACCTCCTTGAGGACAGGAAAGAAACAGTCACATCATTTACTTCATTACAAAAACAAAGTTGGTCCCTGAGTTTACCTAGGCTGCACTGGGATGCTTTGAAAGTGCCAGAGATCGCCTGGAAGGTGGAAAAGAGAAGAAAATTGATGGCATTTCTCATGTAAGTAAAACCCTCTTACATTAAATGGTAGCAGAGCGTAGTTAATCTTTAGGGTTGGCTTGCTCTGTTGCTGGGTGTTCTGTCACCCTTTTCCTGATTTTGGGAGATAAATCCAACAAACTTCAAGGGAGATAGATCCCACAAATTTCCAAGGAATTTTTTGTGCTCACCAAGACCTTACTTACATAAAACAAAATGCCCGATGATATGAATTCACAGCTTGAAGATCCTAAGACCCCTTTATCAGAGGTGAATCCTCCTTTGAACCCTCCCATCGGAAGTTTACAAAATCCACCACTTGCAGCTGGCTCAAATGCTAGTAATAATGATTCGCATGCATTAAATGCATTGCTTCACCAAAATGCTAATTTGATTCAATCAATGACAACTCTGGTGCAAGCTCTTTCCATTGAGAGAAAGCCCAGAGTTATTCCACCAGGGAAGTTTAAATTAGGGACAGGGGAAACTTGGTGCAGTTCCTGGCTAGATTTGACACCTATTGAGAGGCCTTATACCCTGGTTCAACCGAAGGTAGAGTTTCCTTATTGGGAACTCACCTAGAAGGACTAGCATTAGAGGTCTACAAAATCATAACGTGTACCTCATTAGAGTATGAGGAAGTTAAACGTCAAATGTTGCAGTGGTATAGAGAAGAGCTGGAGAAGGAGTTAAGACATGATGCAGAAAATTTCACGGATGCGAATTTAAAACCAGGAGAAACTATTCCCTTATTTGCCTTACGGTTAGTGGGCTTATCGAAAATCTTTAAATTCAGATCTTTGTCAAAGTGTTTTTTCTTAAACTTTTCAAGAGTCACTGTAGTAACACTATAGAACAGGCATTGAGGATAATTACAGAACAAGAATTGGAAAATGAGTTTTCAGGATTTGAGAATCGAAATCTTTGATGAAAATCAAGCTCAGATTACAGTGACATACCAAATTTCGAATAGGATGACTCTTCTTTAATGGACAATTATGGTACCGAGAAGAATGAGTTTACCAAGAAAGGAATCAGTTATTTTAGATACTTTAGAACAAGAAAGAGTAGAGGAGAAGTTGAGTAAAGGAGGAGATTGATTGAGTCCTAGTAAAAGATTACATACAATAATAGAAGAATCTTCAAATGAATTTGAGGAAGAAATTATACAATCCCATATTAGATTGATGAGATTCTTAGCTGAAAATATTAAATTACAGAGATGGCAATGGTTAATAATGTTGACAATTTATCACCATCTTATTCAGTGGAGGGAGAGTTAATTTTAAAACAAAAAGTCAGTTGAAGAAGAAGTTTAACTGGAGAATCGATAATAGAAAGTACAACTAAATTGATTATTGAAACACCTGTTAGAAGACCTGATACAAGATCCCGGGGAGATGTAACAGAATACTCTAATGTAATGGATACACCATTAGAGTGGAGAAAGAAAAGAAAACCGTAAAAACGAAATGACATATTCCAATAAAATTGACTGTTACACTAAAACACAACACTAAACCTGGAATCGGAATCCAGTTGCTGTAACAAGTAACTCAGAAAAAAATATTATTATTACTGTACATTGTTACTTCAAAAGAAAATTTTTATTGTTATTGTACATTGTTCCTCGAAAAAATGATTTATTTTACTGTACAATGTTACTCTAAGAAAGTTTTCCAGTTAGGTTCAGTAAAAATGTTTGATATATGAGGTTTATAATAATTCATGAATTAAGTTGAATAAAGCTCAAATAAGAGTTGGGATTAAAATTAACAATTGAAAGTCTTTCAGGTTACTTTTGATTTCATAAGCTAATTTTATTCTTAAAATTTAATTAAAGTTCCTTGGTAACCTAAATTTTCTTTTTTGCCAATGATTGAAATTTATTAAATTAATTTTTACCTTGATGATTCATACTGCCTCAGTAATTAAGTTAAAGAATTTTCATTGTCATTCAATTAATGATTGATTTTTGATTTCTTTAAAAACTTATAATGTGCCCTGATCTCTAGTCTTGTTGGTTGTGTTGTGCGTGCTGTGGTTTCTGATTAAGAGCCATGGAAGGACTGAGATTTTGGGAAAAGTATTTTTTACTAATATGCTTTACTAACATGCTGAGTATGCTTATACTTTATCCTAATTTAGGTTTTAAGTAAACATTTATAAAAGTCAAATTTTATTCTTTGTCTTAAAGTTAATATAACTTGCTTTTATTAATTGACACTTTTTTTTTTTTTTTTTTTATATATATATATATATATATATATATATATATATATATATATATATATATATATATATATATATATATATATATATAATATATATATAT